>JAPFBL010000638.1:0-191299 GCA_026182355.1 Hermatobates lingyangjiaoensis
GGCCCCCCCTGTTCCAAACCTGACAACACTCCCCTCCCCCTGTGGTGGGAAGGGTGCTTTCAACCTTGCCTCCTCCTTACCGCTTTCTATTTTACAAGAACCTTATGAATCCCCCCCCAACCACTCCCACTTCCCTTTACCCTCTTCCAAGTTGTTTTTTTAAGTAAGCTATCAGTGATTTCGGCCCAGTGTTACCTCTAAACGCATGTACGCAACCCAACCCTTATACTTTTTAACCCATCATATTAACTATTTTTTTTTTATTTTGTATTTTATTCCCAATTTAACTTTTTAATAATGAAAGTACGAAACTTCTTTCAAACACTATAAAAACTTTTTTTACAATTCATAACAAATTCCTAAAATTTTTTCTTAAATTCATGTTACAAAAATTTTTCAATTCTTTAAATCCTTTTTTAATTAATGAGGAAGGCCTTCCTTAAACCGGAGTTCTTAAACCTCTTTGGGTTTCCCAAGCAGACTCGTACACCAATTTATAATTTTTCCGTTAATGGGCATATACTGGAGCTGTTTAACCTGTCAATTTATATAATTTAAAAACAAAGTTTAATATAATTAAATCTTATATTAAATAATTAAATTAAAATTATTTATAAATATATTAAATTTAATATTTTAATATTTTAATTTTTTTCTTGGGTTGACCGAACCCGTTAAGAACAACCTTTTTCAAACGGTCGATATATTATTGAATCTTTATATATATATATATTCTGAGGTAAAATGGATAAACAAACAAGTCTCCACACAAATGAAGTTTTATTCAACGCGTTTCGAACACTTTGTGTTCATCATCAGGAAGACACCAAGGATGTGGTACTGACGGGTTGGTCCAGTGAAAATAACCAGTGGTTTTGTTGGTTTAACCATTTTACCTCAGAATGAGTAAATACCACACAATTACGGATTGCACAACTTAATATATATTATTTTATATATATATATATATATATAAACTTAACATCATGGAACCCTAACCACAGGCTATGGACTCTCAAAATACTATTTTTCCTCGTAGACCCCCCAGTAATCCTCTGTGACCCCCTGGGGGTCAATATGGACCGCGTTATGAACCACTATTTTATTCCATCCAGATTTTTTTTAGTTTAACTCAATTAGAGGGCAAACGTTTAGCTCATTTATGTTACTGCACCCACTTAAACCCATGAGCTAACCACACACTATGATATTTAGCTTCTGTAATACAACACGAATGGTTGTACCAATATACTATATCATATAACAAGATTTTGCAATAAACAACTGAAATAAAAAAAAAAATCAACATCTAAACCACAGGAAGAGCTCAGAAAATTAACCTTAAATGAGTACTTTTAGAAAATTTCAGAAAAGTTTTTTCAACTCTAAACAAGCTGTTTTCGTTAAGAGTCCGAGCATATTTCTTCGTACATATTTCAATATTGTAGGGTAAAAATCTAATGAAATGGTCTCCACATATAAACATTTTTTTTGATATAAACAACGCGTTTCGAACACGTAGTGTTCTTCCTCAGGCATTAACTAAAAAATACAATGACACCAGAGGAGTTAGTTAATGCCTGAGGAAGAACACTACGTGTTCGAAACGCGTTGTTTATATAAAAAAAAAATTTTTTATGTGGAGACATTTTCATTAGATTTTTACCCTACAATGAGTAAATACCACATATAACTGATTGCACTACATTAGAATATTTCAATATGTTATAGCGTGGTATTTACTCATGATGGGGAATTTGAAATAAAATTACTCCCATTCAAAAGTTTTATCTTAATACTAACAGTGCGTTTCGAACACTCAGTGTTCTTCTTCAGGTTTACATCTAAAAGACATAAATATCAATGAGCTTTAAGAACAGAACAATGATTTACTTGAAAATTGAACAGAAATTATTTGAATCATGAATAGCACTACTGAAAAATCTTTGAAATTCAAAGCTCTTTTCTGTGGATAAGTAATTTTTTTTATAAAATTCTCCACCGAAAAAAGAGTGACACACAGAGGAAAAAAACAAACATACTAAAAAAGAAAAAAATATTGTAGAATTAAGAATCATTGTAAATGAAAGAAGTATTGGGTACAATTTGAAGTTGACGCATGTAATACACAGGAATAAAATATAAAAAATCTGGAGTGGCCTACACTCTACTTTACTATAAGTAACTTAATGTCAAATTTCATGAGTATATAAAACATAACGTCTCATTTAAGCATAACGTAAACATCTAAAAGGGTTATAATTATTAGCCTTTCATTCCTGAGGTAGTACAGATAGTGCTTGAAGGACATATCAATTTATAAGCTTATTTTTGTACATCACACAGCTGATGCAAATAATTTCATTAGTATAACTACAGCAGTAATAACATTTTTGAAAAACCAAAGTGAACATTTCTTGAAACGATTTATTCTCCTACAAGAGAATGGCTTTCGTTCAAACAGCCAGTGGATTTCTTATATCTTTTACTTGATATCCTTCTACATTGAATATTAAAGTAAAATTTTCAAATTTAAAAAAGGAAAATACCCTTACTTGCTCTGAAAAACATCATAAACAGCGAAGAAAATGTTGTTTTAAGGTGATTTATAATTAAAGATGTACGATAATTACATTTATTAATCTCTAAACGAAAGATTTGAATTTTGAATTATCTTTAACATTTTTGGTTTTTTATAGAATTATTATACTGGAAATTTTATGGCTTCTTAGTATTTAATAAGATCATTTTCCTTCCCCTTTGTCAAATAATATATATACGAATTTTTTCTGAGTGAGTGTTATCATTTTCCTGCACAATATTATTCCTCTATCTATATAAGTCAATAATATTCAAATTTTCCTTTATAATATCAATTTTATCTCAGTGGATTCACTCAAAAAATTTCTAAGTCAATGTAAACAATGTAAAAAAATATAAAAAATTCGACAAGTATAGCAGGTGATCTCTTAGTCTAGGATAAACAAACAGTTTTTATAGCCTTTAAACAGGAAAAACAGTGTTTTATAGGAAAAACAGTCTTTAAGAGAAATTCATTTAGTTTATTTTGTTTGATACTCTTCTTTGATGTTAAACTCTTGTGTTATACCAGAGAGATTGAAAACCTGTTCAAGGAAATTAGAAAGGCTGTCTAGAAGACGTATTAGGTTGAAAATAAGCAAGTCATTTAATGAAAAATATATAAATGAAGGTCTACTTCCAAAATAAAGAAATACGTTTTTATCAAAGAAATCAAAAACAGAACACGTCGAAAGAATACAAATCCAATTCAATATTTTGACCTCATCGTCAACAGAAGAAGATTCCTTTGTAAACAACAATGCATTGTTATTATACAAATACATATCAATGATCAAACCACAAGAAGAAATGGGAAAACAAGACTAAGATCTTCCAACCGTAACAAGCGGTCTTCGTCAGAGTCAAAAACCCAACTCTGGATTTTTGACTCTGACGAAGACCGCTTGTTATAGTTGAAAGAACTTAGTCTTGTTTTCCCATTTCTTATTATGGTTTGATCATTGATTGTTATTTCACGTGTTTATGTCAAATCTTTTTATTTACAAATACATATATATTTGTATAATAAGTTTGAAACGAATTCAAAGAAGAATTGACTTAAACTCATTTCTATATTTCAATTGCCGTCATGACTTGTGCAATCATCTTACAGCAGAGTTTTTCAAACTTTTTTCGACGCGGAACCCTTTTTGGTTCCAGTAACTTTTCCGGGGAACCCCAGATTCTAATGATTTCATACAATCATAATACAAATATTTTCATATGCCTTTTTAAATAGTATGTATGTTTAAAAACAATTAAAGAGTAATATTACTGCAATGTGTATTTCATGAATAAAAACTTGAAAACTAAAAGATTTGAATTTTCATATTTTCCACATGTGCACAACACGTAAAACAGAATTACTAGCAATTTTAACATAGAGTTTTTTTTGTTATCATTTTTGGCTTTATAGTTGAGAGTTTGATTCTCAAGTCAGCTCCAGAATTAAGTCTATTTCGGTATTTAGTTTTTATGGCAGTTGGAAGAGAAAATCCAGTTTCACATAAGAAGGTAGTGGGAAATGGCAGCAATGTGTGAAGTGCTACTTTTGCAATAGCAGGGAATTCGGGAATCAGATGGTTCCAAAAACTGACTAGTGATTCATCCTAAATATGAATAAAATTTTGACCACTTCTCCTTATGGGTATATAAAGATATAAACATTATTCGGTTTCATGATTCACAAGAAATATAGAATAAATCCATACCCATAAAAAAAAATTTTTTAGAAAAATGTTTTTACTAAATGTTTTTCACGGAATCCCAGACAGTCCGTTAAGGAACCCCTGGGTTCTGCGGAACCCACTTTAGGAACCTCTGTCTTATGGTGTGGTATTTACGTATTTCAAAAATATTACGTTCCCACACAAAAGTTCTTTATGTTAAAATTAACAAAGCGTTTCGACCGTTTGTTCTTCTTCAGATCTAAATCTTAAAGACATACATATCAATAAGCTTTAAGAACATAAGAATGAATTACTTGGAAAATTGATAAAGAAATTCAATTATCTAGAAAATAGAAATTCTCAGTAGAGAAATGAAATATTTGAGAGACAAATAGCTAAATGATTCATTTTTTAGGATTAAAAAAACAAATACAGTTTCGTGATCACAATGGTTTTTAACATTTCACATTGATTCAAATAGAAATTAATTTGAAGCGAAACTAAAACAACTCAAAACTATATTCTATATTCTATATTTTATACGTCAGTGACGGTAATTTTGATATGTTCAAAAGCCTACACGAATTGAAAAGGGATTCCCAGGAGTTTCTTGTTTAAGAAGAGAAAGTAGGCAGGTTGTTTGAAAAATTCATTATTTTCTATTTACAAAGGTAAGAAGGTAAGTGTTTAACGAAAGCGAAGACAACTTTCTATAAAGATGGCCGACTATATTTGTTTTATTATGTCTTGAATAGAACAGGGAGGGTGGGGGGGGGGGGGGCGCTTTCGAAAGAGTTATTCCTTATCTTTTTTTAAGGAATGACAAGGCATGTTTGTTTGGCATTATATTGAGATAAAACATTTAATGGCTCGACTGGTGAGAAGCACAAATGGATTATGTACCATGAAATGTTCACGTCGTTGCGTTTTTACTCTTTCTATCTAAACAAAAACTGGCCTTTGACTGTGCAGGCTCACCTATCGCCTTACAGTTTACTTACCACAGGATTCATGAAAATTCAGTCGTCCCTCTCAGAAGAAGGTAATACCCGTTACTCTCAGGAACAGGGCTTGTAATGACAGCTAATTTGACTTCTTTAGTCTTTAGTTTTTTAGTCTTTAGCACCACAGTGCAAGGATCTTGAACGTTTTTTACATCGCGACCTATTTTTGACACCAAAATTTATTCGCGACCCTTTAGTAAAAAAAAAAAAATTAACAACAAAAAAAAAGGGAAAATTAAAATAAATTTGATGAGATTTTATTTTTTTTAATAAAAAATAAAAAGTTTTTTTTTTATTTTTTACAGTTCAGTTTTTACTGTATCAGTTAATTTTTACTTATTAAAGTAAAATAAACTATTACTTTAATGAGATTGCTGTGCCGTATGAATAATAAATAAATTATTTATTTAATTTAGTTCTTTATTTTCTATTTGAAAATAAACAATTTCAAACATTTTGTGGCCCCTGTTTAACCCTTTCGCGACCCCCTTGGGGATAGCGACCCACCGGTTGAAGACCCTTGCTATAGTAAACGATTCATAGAGAGATTGCAAATTTCTTGTTGGCTGCACGCCACCTGGTCCGATTTTATAAGTGCTAGAGAGCCTTTATTGTTTCTCTATTCGTAATATAAAAGGGCTCGAAAGGAGTGGTATCTACCTACCTACCTACCTTAAAAATTTCTTATGTAGAATATTGGAAAAGTGAAAATCTGGAAAATTTTGTTGGAAAAGTTGAGTGTAGACCAAGCTTTTTTTTTTTTTTTGTAAAGGCCATTTTAGCACCAACCACTTCCCCGAAAAGGCTACCACGAATGTACAAACCATAATATTGTAAATATTAACCAGTTAAATATTGTACCAGTTATATTGTAAAAATCCTTGGATCTATCATTATATTACTCGATCAGTGCATCTAAAACTGTTTCGCATTTTTCAAAAGATTCACCAGTCTCTTCTCTTGCCTTCGTCTACCACGTTTGTTAACTCAGGAAAATAATTTTCTAACAACTTCGACTTTACAAGTAATGATTCATAATTCTAACGTAGTGCAATCAGTTATTATGTAGTATTTATTTACTCATTGTAGGGTAAAAAACTAATGAAATAGTTTCCACATATAAAAATTTAAAAATATAACACTCACGCTTGGTTAATGCCTGAAGAACACTGCGTGTTCGTAATGCGTTGTTTATACCATTAAATTTTTATATATAAAGACCATTTCATTAGCTTTTCACCCTAAAATGATTAATAAATAGTTTTTTTTTTCTAAAATGACGGAATTTTTTTTTCTTTGTTACCAGAATTATATATTTATATTTCGAAATATTTTTATCAACAAATTGCAGAATTTTGCATTTCATGGTTCAAAAGGCCACATGCACCTTAAGGCCAAACCAAAAAGTAATTAGTAATAAAAAAAAAACTTGATTTAATTCAACTATTAAATTTCTATAAATAGAGACTAGTTCATTAGCTTTTTACCCTAATATGAGTAAATAAATACCACATAATAACCGATTGCACTACCATAGTATTATAGTCGGAGGTACGTGGCCCCCACAGTTTGCAGCTTTGTTGGACAAGGGCCTAGTCGGTGCCTTCAAAGAAGTAGTGGAAAAATATTTCAGTTTACTTAATTGACAGTTATAATAACCTGTATTATGTTTGTGAATAGTCGCGATTATTATGTAGTCGGTTACCATTATGTCCATTTATAATCATTGTGTTGTTTGGTTTTTTTTTTTTTTTGGTTGCAGTGGCAGTCCCACAAGGGAACACACGTAGGCGAAGCATGGGCCCTTTGTGATACCACACAATGAAGATTGATTCTACAGTGGGAGTCCTAAATTTTGCCTAACTCAAATGTATTTAGAGTAGGGATCTTTAACGAGTACCTGACATCGTTTAACGTCCTTCTCCGAGGGTCGACGTGCTCAGATTTATTCACCTCCCGCGTGAATAAATCGAGGGCCAGGTGAGGATTGAAAACCCCGGTCCTATCAGTTCAGAGGTGAGCACGTAACCACTGAGCTAGCCTGGCCCCCTTCATTGTGTTGTTATTATTTTGTTAGTAGTATAGCTTAAATCATCGTGATCATTATTATTGCTTAGTACGAGGGCGGATTAATAAGTCAGTGACTTTTTAAATTTCCCGCGCAGTTACTCCAAATGCAACAGTGCTGCCGTCATCTGTAATCTATTAGTGGACAACTATCTAATTATGTGCCAGCTACCACGTGCAGTCGGTGTTTGATAGTCATTCAAAGCAGACAACCTCGTGTATTTTTACGAAAGTGGAAAAAAGGTGAATTTCGTTTGCTGATTAAGTATTACTTTTTACGTAAAAAAATCCATCACTGAAACTAAGGAAAGACTTGATAAATACTACGGGGACTCGGCACCATCAATTTCAATCGTTAAGAAGTGGTTTACAGAGTTCCGTTGTGGTCGTACCAGCACTAGTGACGCCGAACGTTCAGGTCGACCAAAGAAGTGTCACGCGGAATGTCGTAAAATTCATGAAATGATATTGGATGATCGGAGAATGAAAGTGCGACAGTTGGCTCATGCTGTAGGCATCGTATTATATTAATTTAGATTTAACATGACATTATATTTTCGTTATTACCATCATTGTTAATTATTATAACTGTTAAGCTGCATTATAATAATTTAATAAATATTATTGTGTACCATCAAAAGTTTTAATACATGTAATGCCTTCTGGTCGAGCATGTTATTCTATAACAATAAAAAAAAATAAAAAAAGTATTATAGCAATCATAACAATTTCAAAAACTATAACAAATTTCCAGACTATTTATCCAGTTTTTTTCTACCATACTATGAAAAATATAATAATCATGACAAAAAATTTGACCTCGAGATTTTAAAGTCATCTGTTTGCTTAAAAATGACCTTTTCCGCAATGATAATGACCTTTTCCAACGCGTACCCGGCTTTTAAAAACATTTTCTTAAACAAACTTTAAAGAAATTATCTTCTAGCATGAATGCCAGCATCAAATACCTACTTCATATTTAGTAATAATAATATATTATTATCAATTTATTATTTTAATAATAACAATGTAATATAATAAAAAGCTAATGAAATGGTCTCCACATATAAAAATTTAATGGTATAAACAACGCGTTTCGAACACGTAGTGTTCTTCTTCAGGAATTAACTAAGAAAGTTTCGCTCTCCGTTCTTCGACGTGGGGAGATCTCTCTCACTTCGTCCTCTCTTCTAGTCTACTCCTGCTGACGAACAACAGTTCGAAATGTGTTCTTTTTATTCCTTTTTCAGTGTCGTGCTTTGTGTAATTTAAAGTTTTATAGTCCTTGTGGACCGTTTCTTATATTTAGTATATATATATATATATATATTGCGTCTACCGACTGAACTGTAGACAATGTGGAGCATTCTACATTGGTGTGACTTCTACCAAGCTCAATGAGCGTTTGAACAACCATAGAGCTTCGGTCGGTCAGCGCAAACAGCTTCCTGTAGCTATCCATGCCAACAGCCATAACCTTTCTTTTAATGACTGCTTTTCTGTTCAAATCATTAAGCTAGTGACCACTGATGACCGTAGTTTGACATTAAGAGCGTCTGAGGAGGCCCACATATGGTTATTGGGGGCCCGATCAGATCCGGTTTAAATCAGAAGCGTTAACTTTTATTTGTTTTTCCTTATTTTTAACTTATATATTCATATTCATATATATATATTTTTTATTATTATTTTATTATTATATATTTTTTTCCTCTTTTTATTATATATATTTTTTTATTTTATTTATTTATTTTTTTATTATTTCCTTTTTTTATAATTTTTAATTTATAATTTATTAATTTTATAATTTTATCTATTGTTTTTGCTTTCTCCGTTCTCCCGACGTTAGTGCCTAGCTCCTTTTTTACGCTAGTGCTGCTCTCTTCGGTTGACTCTTATTTCTTCATTCGCGCTCCGTTCTCGACGTGGGAGATCTCTCTCACTTCGTCCTCTCTACTAGTCTACTCTCCTGATGACGAACAACAGTTCGAAATATATGAATTCTGTAAGTTTTCTTGTATTCTCTTTTCTGTGTCGTGCTTTGTGTAATTTAAATTATATATATATATATATATATATAATATATAATATATATATATAAAAATCATATTTTTAGAACTACAGATTCATAATAGGGATATAAGAGAAAAAAAATCAGTTTTGATGAAACTATTAAAACTGTTTAAATGAGAAACAATTCCTAAATCAGAAAAACAAAGAGATAAGGGAAAGAACAATGGGAATTCTGAATAAGTTTTGCAAGAATATCATGTGAAAATAAAGATAAAGCACGGGTTTCTATTTCAGATACAGATAACAAGGTTATAATCTCTCTTGTTATTTTATGCGTTTTATAGCTGTGTTTGGCTTGCTACAGAGATATATCAAATAACAGTACCTATTTGCTACAGTATCAGACACATAAAAATAGCAGTATATTTTTAACATAGATATATTGTATTTTTTTCTCGAAATGTGTAAAAAGTAAATATAATTTGAAATTAGTCCATTTTAAGCAATGTACAGGCAAAACTTGTATAGATACACATAATTAACAATGATGGTAATAGCGAAAATATAATACCATGTTAAATCTAAATTAATGTAATACGATGAGCCAACTCTCGCACTTTCATTCTCCGATCATCGAATATCATTTCATGGATTTTATCGACGATTTCCGACGTGATCACTTCTTTTGGTCGATTTTAGGTGTCTGATAGTGTAGCAAGTAGGTATTGTTAGTTGTTTTCAATCTCGTTTCCGTTTATCATACTTTGCTTACTATCATAAAAAAGTTGAGTCCTACCTATCCGCATACTAAATAAGAAGTATGCTTAGAATAAAAACAAATTTGAGATCAATAACTAAAGCTGCAAAACGTAAAAGAAACTCCAGATCTAATGATCTGGTTATAATAAAAATGTTATTTTATGTTATATAAAGAATGATGTTCTGTCAGGTCTCTACAATTTACCCCCCCAAACCCCATTAACTAACCTTCAACTCCTAAAAAAACTCTTCAACCCTTAAAATTTCCAAGCCTTTTTTTTAAAAAAAAGAAACCAGTTTTCATAAAATTTTGAAATACATTTATTTTAGTTCGCAAGTATTTCAGAAAAAAACAGTATTACACACATAACATAATAACTCATTTTGGTATAAAAGTTCAGATTTTCTGTTAGCTTATTATTATTATTATTGACTGTACTAATAATATTTTCTACTATTCTATAATCTCTATATATAAAGTTCCTGAGTTTGTTAGTTTGTTTGTTCACCCATTTCTCGTGGAGATAGAGACCTGAAATTTAATATACAGTATTTATTAACCTGAATAATGTTCAATAAAAAAAGATTATCACTATATTCCCAAATTAGAGCCAGAGTAGCAAGTGTCTAGCGTGCTCGACAACGAGAGTAATGAAAATATACTATATATAAGTGTAAAAAAAAAAAATTAATTTAAAATTTGCTTAATATAAACACTGGTAATAAAATAAAGGAGCAAGGAGCAAGAGTAGCCCAGAGGCTTGCGTGCTCGTTGATGACAGTACTGCTGTCTGTCTACATCAGTTGTTGATGACAGTTGATGTATTTTATATTTATATAAAATACATTTAGATAAATAAATGTAACAAATATATAATAAACTATTACATTAGACGTTAAAAATGAATCATTTTGGAACCACCTTGAACACAACTGTCAGATAAAATACGAATGTTCTAAGGTAATATTATAAAGACACATTCCTTTCATTAATGCTGCTTTATGTTAGGTAAATAAATTCAATATTTGAATTTACAAGTTTTGTTCGTTTTAAATATATTTGATTGTGTATATAACTTGTATTGATGTTTTATTTATTTATCTGATAAAATAAATTTTTTGTTACTTTTAAATGATTTTTTATTTTGCTAATTATATTTACTGTGTGTATAACTTGAATAATGTTAAGAATGCTATATCAAAAGCTTGGGCCATATTAGAATCTGTTTCCATGCCTTAATTAATATAAATGGCATCTACATTAAATCCACTGAAGTCAAAAACGTTTCTCCTTTCCAATCTAATTAAGGATATTAATTAAGGACGTCCTTGAACACCTGTTTCACCTTCACTTCTGACCACTAAATACCTCTACTTTATGTGAAAGATAATAGCCTATTCTGGTAAACCACAACTAATTAACTAGGAGAAAGAAAATACTATCCGTAACTCATAATTTTAAAATTACTTTTCACATCCATTTTTTTAATTAATTATACCAAAAAAAATCTGCAAATATGTTATCTTTAAATAATTAAACATACGCTATAATTAGTTTATTTAATTATTAATTTCATTTATCAGTAATTAAGTTTAGTAATCACAAAAGTTTATTGGTTTTAAAAAGATTTTCGAATTTGAATGTTTTTTAATCAAACATATTTGATATTTTTCTGATTATATTTCAGGGGAAAAGAGAAAAAACATAAAACAGAAGGGTGTAAAAAAAGGTCAACTGGGTCTTCGCCAGAGTCAAAAATCTGGGTTTTTAACTCTGACGAAGACTGCTTGTTACGGTTGAAAGATCTTTAGTCTTTTTTTTTCCCATTTCTTATTGTCGTTTGAACATTTGATGTTGTTCCATGTGTTTATTTTGAAATCTTGTTTTATTTATTTGTACGTTTCAAATTAAACTATAGGTACATAGTAAATAGTAAGTCTGTTTTTCTATTTACTTTGTACCTAGAGTTTACTTTGAAACGTTTGCTGTCCTTTATTTCGCTTTCTTGTTATAATATATATATATATATACGTTTCACGGTGAATCACAAACACAGTACTAAGGAACAAACACAATTACCGACTCTAATTTTCGGTTGAACCCGTCTCCAACCGTCGCTTCACAAGTGCGCTTGTCCCTATCACAAGATTGTTGTCCCTATCTCAACTCTCCTGATGACGGTTCAACCGAAAATTACAGACAGTAAGTGTGTTTGTTCCTTAGTTCTGTGTTTGTGATTCATCGTGAAAGGTATATATATATATATATAAACCAAATTTCACAATAAACACGTCCCTTAATCAACGTCTAAACCGCAGTAAGAAATAAGAAAAAAGACTAAGATCTTTTAAGTGTAACAAACGGACTAACGTCAGAGTTAAAAAACCAAACTGACCTCCAGTTGGGTTTTTGACTCTAACGAAGACCGCTTGTTGGGGTTGGAAGATCATAGTCTTGTTTTCCCATTTCATATTGTGGTTTGATCATTGTATGTGTGTGCGTATGTATGTATGTGTGTGGGCGTGTGAGTGTGTGTGTGTCTGTGTGTGTGTGTGTGTGTGTGTGTGTGTGTGTGTGTGAGTGTGTGTGTGTTTGCGTGGTGTGTCTGTCTGTCTGTTTCTGGCCTCACTCCCTATTAACTGTTTCATAGTTAATAATAATATTGAAAATATAAATTCCACTTAGTTATGCACTTACAGTAATTTATTGTGTAACAATTTTCTCTGTTATTAATAAAGAAATGTTGTTTCTTTTTTTTATCACTACTACTGTTGTATACCTAGAGATTCTTGTTTTAAGAAAAAAAATATTTCAAAATAATTCGTTTTGTTAAACATAGATTTCCTTTCTTGTCTATCTTGACAATCTAATTTTTAAATAAAATTATGATCATAGAAAGGTTCTCACTAGATTGCGAAAGTTAAATTTTCTACAAGACTGACTAAAACTGTTTCTGATTGTAATCTAGAAAGAAAAAAAAAAGAAATTACAATACGCAATTTAACTTTTACTGAAGGAAATGGGTTTTTGTTTTCGAGATCAAACTGAACGATAGCTGAAAATTACGTTATATTGTGTCTATTTTTGATTTCAGTTTAAAATTTCCCTTCCTTACAGGAAATAACCTTTTAATTAAAAAAAAAAATATTGACTGAATTGGGCTGTTTATTATTGTGATTAGTATTGTTAATTAATCTATGTTGTATAAATCTATTTAAAATAGATGCAGAAAAAACTTTTCGTACCTCTCCCGCTTTAACACTCTCTTTATATCTAACCTCTCTCTCTCTCTCTCTCTCTCTCTCTCTCTCTCTCTCTCTCTCTCTCTCTCTCTCTCTCTCTCTCTCTCTCTCTCTCTCTCTGTCTGTCTCTCTTCATCCAAATTCATGCCCATTTGTCTCATTTTTCCTCTCTGAACACACACACTCTCTCTCTCTGTGATCATGTACCTTTATTTTAATTTATTTCTCTTTTCTTATGTCGCTTCTTTCTCTAAATTCTATCTCCCTCCCTCTGCTCTATCTTTCTCTTCATATCCCTCCTCTTACCTCTCTCTTTTTCTCTAAACTCTTCTACTTCTCTCTCTCTCTCTCTCTCTCTCTCTCTCTCCCCTCTCCCTCTCACTCCTCATACACTTTTATTTTATTGCATTTCTCTTCTCTTATGTCTCTTATCTCGCTCTATCTTTCTCTTCATATCCCTCTCTTTCTCTCTCTCTCTCTCTGTCCCTCTCTCTCCTCATACACCTTTATTTTAATGTATTTCTCTTCTCTTATGTCACTTTTTTCTCTAACTCTCTCTCCTTCCCTCTCGCTCTATTTTTCTCTAAACTCTTGTTCTTTTCTCTCTCTCTCTCTAATCTTCCAAATTCATGCCCTCTCTTGTCTCATTTTTCTTCTCTGAACTTTCTCTCTCTCTCACTCCCTCTCTGCTCATCTGCCTTTATTTTTCCATATCTCTCCTGTCTTATCTCACTCTTCTTCTTCTACTCTCTATCCCTTCCCCCCCTCTCTCTCTCTCCAGACGTCTCTTCTTGACTCTTTTTGCCCCCCCCCCTTATCAAATCAATATCTTCTCTAAACGCTCTCTTTTTGTCATGAATCTCTTTTACTCTCTGTTCATCTCGAGTCCATCCCCCCCCTCTTATCTAACTTTTTCTCTCTGAACGCTCTCTCTCTCTCTCCCTAGACATGTATCTCTCCCCTTATCTTACTCTTTTTCTAAACTCTTCTTCTTTATCAATCTCTCTCAAACTCTATTAACCTTCCATATAATCTCACTTTTACTTTGTAAAACTTTCATTATCATCTTCACACATTCTCTCTCTCTCTCTCGACATCTTCATCATTATTCTGTCACTATATTGTCACTAAACCCAGTCAACAAAAAAAAAATTAATGATTACCTAAATCTAATCAAAATCTCCATGAATAAGACATGTAATTTCACCGACTCCAAATCCATCGAAAATATTATTTCATTTATTAAAGGATGCTTTCCAAAACTTTGAAATCCTTACGAGAGAAGAGGAAGAAATAAAAATTAAATAGAGTGAGAGAGAGAGATAGAGATATGAGGATACTGTTAAACAAGTGAAAGTAACCAGCCAATCTTGTTACTCGTTTAAGCAATTACAGTAGAGAAGATAAAAAAAAGAAAAACCCCAGCTTCCATAAGGAACTGTAAGCAATTAGCTAGCGTGCACATCGCCTTCATGACTACTCTGAGGGAAACAAGGAAAAGTCATTGCATTATATCACCTATGAGACGACTGCAAACCACTTTAACTTAGACTTATAAATCTCTTAAGGCATAAAAAGTAAAAAAAAATACTCTATATCTATAAAAAAAAACCCAACTGACCCAAACCAAAGTTCGGTTTTTGATTCTAACGAAGACCGCTTGTTACGGTTGAAAGATCTTAGTTTTGCTTTCCCATTTTCTTATTGTGGTTTCATCATTGATTGTTATTTCACGTGTTATTGTGAAATACTTTTTATGAACTAATATGAAATGTAAGAAGAATAAAATTTTACATTTAAAAAATTTAAGTCTATGAAGCTTATATTTTCTATGCTTTGCAGAGTATGATGGATTTGTCTAAGAAAATACTCTAATCAATCTACATGTTGCACCCTTGAACACAACTTAATATCGGATGTATATATTCTTGTGTTTACGAATGGTATTATCTCTGGGTAATATTGCAGTATAAGGAATGGACTCTGTTTTTCTAAAATTGTAAAACGGATATTAATTTTAAGCGTAATAAGCTTATAATTTCTATGCTTTGCATAGTATGATGGATTTGTCTAAGAAAATACTCTAATCAATCTACATGTTGCATCCTTGAACACAACTTAATATCGGATGTAAATATTCTTGTGTTTACGACTGGTATTATCTCTGGGTAATATTGCAGTATAAGGAATGGACTCTGTTGTTCTAAACCTGCAAAACGGATATTAATTTTAAACTGATTTCACGGCGATATTTTTTTATTAAATGTTTCCAGACATTTATCAAACAGAATAGGAATATTTTGAAGTCTCCAAACGAAAACTTTGGCTTAATTCTTCAAATATAGAAGGATATCAGATAAACCAGTGTTTCCCAAAGTGGGCGGTACTTGGGGGCGTTGCTTTGATATCGGGGGGCGGTAATGCAATATAAATTGAATATATTGCGGTTTTTCCATAAATTGAAAATGTTCATGCAATATAATTTCTAAATTTAAGTGAAAACACAACATGTAAACTTCTAGCAAATGGTTTCTTAAAATTATTGGTTTTGATAATTCATTTTTATGCTAAAATTATATTCTCACCTAAGTTTCTTTTATTGTGTATTAATTCTTGTTCATAGATATGCTAAGAACAATACATCTATTGGATTCTAAATAAATATTCGATTAGTAATTATTTTAATTTAATTATTAAAATGTTACTCATTTGGTTATTTAGTCTAGGAATCTGATTATTATTCAAAGGTGTTGAGTTAAAGGTTTATGGACTCAAGGGGGCGGTCACTCGAAAAAGTTTGGGAAACACTGAGATAAACTCACCTTCTAACTCGCTACTCTGGGTTAGTTTGTTGAAAAACAACTTTAAGATTCAATAATTGGTAAATCTTATAGAAGAAATTTATTCTGTCTATTTTGTTTAAACACGTGACACTAACTGAAAACAAGCAAGGAAATTAAATGTCACTACTACGTTACCTTGCTTTTTTCGTTCATTCTCACGTTTTTATTCAAACAAGACAGTTGTTGCTGAAATCCAAAAGTGTTTTGCTTTCCAAAAAAAAATTCTCTAATGAGAATTATTTTCCCCCTTTGACCTAGTCCCCCCCCCCCCCCTTTATAATTGTTTCCTTTATAAATATTCCTTTTCTTTATTGTTCTTTATTTCGTTTTAGCCTGTCATTTTAAAAATTTGTATAACAAATGTTTATATTATCTACTCATATTTTGTTTTTTGTAACAAAGCTGTAACCTCTTTTGTTATCAATCTTTAGTTGCTCTATGATGACATAAATTAGAAAAGCCTTAGAGTATATTTTCTGTGTTGTTTACTTTTTCCTTGTGGCTTATACTGTCATTAGTTTCCATCACGTGTATATTATGATTATTTAGTAATAATAATTAAATGAAACGGTCCAACGGACTTTTTTTAATAAAAACCAATTAAAAAAGATAGCACACAGATAGACACAGGAATAACTCACTTCTATATTTCGACCATCGTCGTTATCAGGAGGCGAAGAGTCCCGAAGGAAGGCAGAGCGGCGACACATATGATTATTTAGTATATATTATATATATAGATAAAAGTATCGACCGTGGAATAGAAACGAAACTAAAGTTTATCGGGACTCGCTCAATTCTTCAGGTTCAAATTATACTCCCATTGACAACGTTTTGGTCTTTATTTAAAACCTTTTTCATAGGGAGAAGTAAAAATTTTGAAACAGAAAAACTATGTATTACATTACAAAATTATTTTACAAAGAAAAATAGTATGTGGATTTTAACAACTGTAGTCTGAATGAACACATGACTCTGAAGAACTGACCGAGTCCTGATAAACTGCAGTTTTGTATATATACAATTAAAAGAAACGGTCCAGCGGACTTTTTTAAATAAATTAAATTCAAAAAGAAAGAAACACACAGAAAGACCCAGGCATAACTCACATCGATATTTCGACCATCGTCGTCATCAGGAGGTGTGAAGAGTGAAGAGTGCCGAAGAAGTCTGTGTCTGCGTCTTTCTGTGTGTTTCCTTCGTTTTGAATTTATTTTATATATATATATATATATGATCAAACCACAATAAGAAATGGGAAAACAAGACTAAGATCTTTCAACCGTAACAAGCGGTCTTCGTCAGAGTCAAAAACCCAACTCCAGTTGGGTTTTTATGTGAAATCTATATATATATGGTCTGAGGAATATTGTGGAGTTTGGACTTTGTTTATTGAAGGAAAAAGAAAATAAAATGTCGCAATGATTTGTTAATCTCATAAACTTCTATGAATAGATAATTCTTAGAATTTACTGTTTCATGTAATAGCTCTATATTTCGATATTGATCGAACTGATGTTTTATTTATGACTAGATGTTTTGCAAGATGTGAAAGGAATTGGGTTTTGTTTTGTTGGATTTAAATTTATGCTTGACCGCTTTTACATGTATTGTTATCCTTAAAATATAGTAGAGTTAATTCATTACTTGTGTAACCTGTTACACTGGGAATTTTTTACTCATATTGGAAGAATTCAAAAATTATCTTCTCTCCACATAAAAAAACTGTAATATGAAAACTAACAATACGTTTCGAAAACTTAGTGTTCTTCTTCAGGTTTACATCTAATATATATATATATTAATTATATATATATATATATATATATTTGGGGAGCAGCCTTCATTTATACACGTTTTATTAAAAGTAATGCCCAATTTAACTTTTACACTATTTCTTATCCGTTTTTCAAGTGTTCTCATACTTGACTTCCATGGTTCTGGAACTAAAAACATAAGTTCACCAAAATTTTTATTACTATACACCGACATGTTTTCGGTCATCGTTGACCATTTTCAAGGTTAAAGAATATATAAAATTATTAATGATCGAAAAGTGAATAACAATTAAAATAAACTAAAATAAACATAACGAGTCCATAACACATATTTCACAACTAGGGAGTTATCAAAGGTAAATGTATGTTGAGGTTTCACCACGGCTCTTGTTACCTTCCATCCGTCATTTGTATCTGGGAAGGTAATCGATTAACTTCTATACCTCCCCAACTGGTTCGCCTTCTGACTGCCTTCATATAATTTTAGAATTCTTGAAAATCCTCCTCCTTGGCTGTAACCAAGGAAAGGATTACCTCCTGGCTGTAATCCTCGAAAAGCAACCTAGTATTAACAGCCAAGGAGAGGATTTTCAAGAATTCTAAATAATATTAAGGCAGTTCAGAAGGCGAACCAGTCTGGGAGAGTAATAGAAGTTAATCGATTACCTTCCCAGATACAAATGACGGATGGAAGGTAACCAAGAGCCTGGTGAAACCTCAACATACCTTTACCTTTGATAACCTCCCTATTGTGAATATGTGTTATGGACCGTTATGTTTATTTTAGTTTATTTTAATTGTTATTCACTTTTCGATCATTAATAATTTTATATATTCTTTAACCTTGAAAATGTCAAACGATGACCGAAACATGTCGGTGTATAGTAATAAAAATTTTGGTGAACTTATGTTTTAGTTCGCAAACCATGGAAGTCAAGTATGAGAACACTTGAAAAACGGATAAGAAAAAGTGTAAAAGTTAAATTGGGCATTACTTTTAATAAAACATATATATATATATATATATATAATATATATATATATACATATACACTTTTTTGATGAAAATACGATCCGAAATGGACAAATACAGTCAATGTACAGTTCAATGCTCCAACCGTCTCTGTACCAGTGCGCTTGGTTTCCTTTCTTATCTCTCCTGAATGACGGTTCAACCGAAAATTAGAGACTGTAATGTGTGTTTTTTAATTTCTCTACGTTTCTTTCTGTACATTGAACATATATCTATATATATATATAATATATATATATATATATATGTGGTGTGTGTGTGTGTGTTGTGTGTGTGTGTGTGTGTGTGTGTGTGTGTGTGTGTGTGCGTGTGTGTGTGTGTGTGTGTGTGTTGTGTGTGAGCTTTAAGAACATCTCAGTGAATTATTTGAATTTTAATACAATATATGAATGTTGAATTGAACAATTGCGTCTTTTTTTTTTTGTATAGTTTAAACTGATCCCCTAGCGGGTGATAACGTTAGCAGTTTACTTGCTTTTTGTCTAATCTACATTGGGAGTCCTAAATTTTGACTAACGAAGTGTATTTCGAGTAGGGATCTTTAACAAGTACCTGACATCGTATAGGCTCGGGACCGACGGTTTAATGTCCTATCCAAGGGACGAGGTACTCAGATTTACTTACCTCCCACGTGAATAAATCGGGGGTCAGGTGGGGATCGAAACCTGGATTACCAACCCAGAGGCGAATACGTTAACCACTGAGCTAACCTGGCTATCCAATTTAAATTTACTATAATATATAATTTTGTTGATGACTTGCAATGTTAGAATTTATGATTCGTATAGCCACAGAGGTGGCCCAATTTTGAAATTTATTATTTCTAAACTTTAATAAATAGAACCCTGATGGTGAACCTATGACTCGCATGCTTATTTTATCGTGACACACATCTCCATAAATAAAAACATTCAAAATTCATTCTAAGGTCGTGCAATCAGTTTTATGCGGTATTTACTCATTGTAGGGTAAAAAGCTAATGGAACAGTCTCCACATATAGAAATTTAATAGTACAAACAACGCGTTTTGTACATACATCGTACTATATAGTAGCCTGAAGAAGATCACTACGTGGTTTGAAACGAGTTGTTTATACTATTAGATTTCTATATGTGGAGACTATTTCATTAGCTTTTTACCCTACAATTCAAAATTCAAAAATTTTTCTTCATAATTTATGAATTAATTAATTAACAAATTAGCCTAATTTGTTATTAATAATATTATACAACGCGTTTCGAACACATAGTAGCCTGAAGAAGAACACTATGTTTCCAAACGCGTTGTTTATACTATCAAATTTATAAAAAGATTTCACATAAACACGTGAAATAACAATCAATGATCAAACCATAATAAAAAATGGGAAAACAAGACTAAGATCTTTCAACTGTAACAAGCGGTCTTGTTCTCCCATTTCTTATTGTGGTTTGATCATTGACTATTAAATTTCTATATGTGGAGACCATTTCATTAGCTTTTTGCCCTACAATTCATAATACAAAATTTTTTCTTCATAACAGCTAATTTGGTTATTAATAATATTATTACTTTCATTAATAACAATTAATAATTTAATTCTATAACCAGACGTGCATGTACAAGTATAATCATATTGCATATCTAATATACATGTTACAAAGATTTAAATATATCGTTTTAACATTGATATTAGTATCCAAAATGTATCAAATAAATTTATATATATATTATTGCATAAACTGGCAGCAGGTTTTCATCTAAGCATGCATTGTTAAATAGCAGAACAGATTCTGCATTCACGATTTTTTTCAGCAATTGTTCTTTTTTTCTATAATCACTTTTCTGTGCTGCAAAAGCAATAAAGATAATAAATTTCCCAGGGACATACCGGAGGCAATAACACAGTCCAATAACTGATAACATATATTAAGGACTAACCACAACTAAATTATAGAAAAAACACAAGCTTTCGACCTCGTAGGTCATCTTCAATTAAAAGAAAATAAAAAAAAAACAGATAAAAAACAACACAAAAAATTCCCGAATGCATACAAATACTATAAATATTTTTTTTTTTTTTTAGTTTTTACAAGGTTTCGACCACGTAGATCATCTTCAGGTAAATGAAAATAAAAAAAACAGATAAACAACAACAAAAAATATTCGCGAATGCATACAAATATTATAAATATTCATTTTTTTTGTTTTTAGTTTTTATAAGGTTTCGACCTCGTAGATCATCTCCAAGTAAAAGAAAATAAAAAACAGATAAACAACTGCAAAAAATATTCCCGAATGCATACAAATACTATAAATATTATTTTTTTTGTTTTTAGTTTTTACAAGGTTTCGACCTCGTAGATCATCTCCAGGTAAATGAAAATAAAAAACAGATGAACAACAGCAAAAAATATTCCCAAATGCATACAAATACTATAGATATTCATTTTTTTGTTTTTAGTTTTTACAACCTTTCGACCTCTTAGATCATCTTCAAGTAAAGAAAATAAAAAACAGATTAACAACAATAAAAAATATTCCCGAATGCATACAAATACTATAAATATTCTTTTTTTTTTTGTTTCTAGTTTTATGATGTGCGACATGCTTTGAAAATGATGTTTCAATTTTTTTTTTTTTTTTTTTAATATTTCGACACGCTGAAGTCAAAAGGTTCGCCATGACTGGGTTAGAATACGGGTTTTTTTTTTGAGAGAAGAATTGATTGGTGAATGGAGTCCGTGATGCGTGTAATCGTGAGGACCCCCAGTAGCTTTACCTGCTAGCTATAAAACAGTAGCAGTGAATTAAAGGGGGAATTCTTACAATATCAGCTTTCTTTTTGACTTTCACAGCAGGTGGTGGTGGTAGGGGGGAGGGAGAGGGAGGGGGGAAGGGAGATTGTCACGTAATGCCGTCAATACCTCCTGCCAAAAGGCCGTTCTAAAAGACTCCCCTTGGAATGTGTGTCAGTAAAGAGTTCTCTGGTCACCTCTATTGTCTCCTGCTGCACGTAGCCAACAACACGAGGTCACTAGGCCTCCTAGTCGAATTCCCATCCTTATCGCTCTACTTACTACGTGTGTCACGTTACTGTTGAAAAGAAAAATAAAGAAAGAAGAAGGATGATATACCGTTAGAGGGATAAACAAACACAACATCTTAATCACAACCATGAGGAGTCTTGCTTTAGCGCAGTGTTTCCCAAAGTGGGCGGTACCGCCCCCCTGGGGGCGGTGCTTTGATATCGTGGGGGCGCTAATGCAAGAACGAGTTGGGTATTCTATTTCCATAAATTTTAAATGTTCATGGAATATAATTGCTAAATTTAAGTGAAAACACCACATGTAAACTTCTAGGAAAAGGTTTCTTAAAATTATTTCTTTTGATAATTTATTTTTATGTTAAAAGTATATTCTCATCTAAATTTCTTTTATTGTGTATTCATTCTTTTGCATAAATATGCTATGAAACAATACATATATTGGATTATAAATAAATATTCGATTATTCATTATATTAATTTAATTATTAAAATGTTACTCATTTCGTTATTTAGTCAAAGATTCTGATTATTTAGGAGTGTTGAGTATAGGTTTACGGACCCAAGGGGCGGTCGCTCGAAAAAGTTTGGGAAACACTGCTTTAGCGGATCTCAATACAAATTTACAGTAATCCTTTAATGATCAAACCACAATATCAAATGAGAAAACAAGACTAATATCATTCAACAGTAACAAGCGGTCAACTCAGTTGGGTTTTTGACTCTGACGAAAACCGCTTGTTACAGTTGAAAGATCTTAGTCGTGATTACCCATCAACAAAATGTCATCAAAAAATAACAAAACAAAAATCAGCTCCTTTCACATTTTGTGAAACATTTAATCATAAATAATCATCAGTTCGATCTAGATCAAATCATGAAGATATTATATAGAAACGGTAAATTCTAAGATCCCTATTCTATAAGCTTATAGAATAATAAAGTTCTTACTGAGACTCTGACGAAGATCACTTGTTTTGGTTCAAAAGATCTTAGTTTTTTTAATTTTAATACTTGGGTTTAGATGTTAATTTCTATTTCAAAAGTTTAAAAAACAAAAGCTCTGACTGACGAAGATATTTAAATAAGAAAAAAAAAGCTCCGACTGAGACTCTGACGAAGACCACTTGTTTTGGTTCAAAAGTTCTTAATTTTTTTTTATTTTAATACTTGGGTTTAAATGTTGATTTCTTTTTTAAATTTTTAAAACAAAAATGCTCTAACTGAGACTCTGACGAAGACCACTTTTTTGGTTCAGAAGATCCTAGTTTTTTTTTTATTTTATACAGGGGTTTAAATGTTAATTTCTATTTCAAAAGTTTAAAAAACAAAAGCTCTGACAGACGAAGATATTTAAATAAAAAAAAAAAAGCTCTGACTGAGACTCTGACGAAATCCACTTGTTTTGGTTCAAAAGCTATTAGTTTTATATTTATTTTATACTGGGTTTCAGATGTTAATGTCATTTTCAAATGTTTAAAAAAAAAGCTCTAACTGAGACTCTGACGAAGACCACTTGTTTTAGTTCAAAAGATCTCAGTTTTTTTTTTATTTTATACAGGGGTTTAGATGTTGATTTCTATTTCAAAAGTTTAAAAAAGTTTAAAAGACAAAAGCTCTGACTGACGAAGATATTTAAATAAAAAAGAAAATCTCTGACTGAGACTCTGACGAAGACCACTCTTTTTGGTTCAAAAGCTATTAGGTTTATTTTTATTTTATACTGGGGTTCAGATGTTAATTTCTTTTTCAAATGTTTAAAAAAAAAAGCTCTAACTGAGACTCTGACGAAGACCACTTTTTTTGGTTCAAAAGATCCTAGATTTTTTTTATTTTATACTGGGATTCAGATGTTGATTTCTTTTTCAAATTTTTAAAACAAAAAAGCTCTAACTGAGACTCTGACGAAGACCACTTATTTTGGTTCAAAAGATGTTAGTTTTTTTTTATTTTAATACTTGGGTTTACATGTTAATTTTTATTTCAAAAGTTTAAAAAACAAAAGCTCTGACTGACCAAGATATTTAAATAAAAGAAAAAAAAGCTCTGACTGAGACTCTGACGAAGACCACTTGTTTTGGTTCAAAAGATCTTAGTTTTTTTTTTATTTGATACTGAGGTTTAGATGTTGATTTTTAATGTAAAGTTAAAAAAAAAGCTATAAAATGAGCTATATATATATAAAATAAGCATGGCGTGGTTGCTGCAGGGATGCATGACTGTCATGTATTACTCGATCAGCTGTAGAGGACATGAAACTCATAGCGAAGTCATTGTTCCGGCTGTCCCCACACCTGACTTGAATGTAACAGCTCCACTCCCCCCTCCCACTCCCTATATTCGTTTGTTATGATATCCTCAATATATCTGCAAGTGCATTGTACCGTATCACTCATCAGGAATTCAGTCAAAAACACTTGAAGATGAATCAACATCTTTCGAAACTCCCCCACCCCTGCCATCACCACGAGGTCAAGCTATCTTTGTTGAACCGACAAATAAGGATTGTTTCCGGGGATTGTTCACTACCTTCTTTATTTCAGTCTGTATCCGACTTACTCATTCGCACTCACAATAATACTTCAAATAACACAACACCTTTGTATTGAAGACATCAAAAAAAACAGAATTTGTTTAAAAAGAAAAAAAAAATTATAAATCAACAACTATTTAGAATATACGTTTTCTGTATAAAACAGACAGATGTCAATCAATAAAGTCAGTTTCTATATACTTTTTCTTATCATATATATTATATATATATATATTTCGTTGAACAGCTGACCGTATTTCGCTGATGTCATTTTCTTCACTAGTTTTTCAAGGTTTCAGAAACTTGAAAAACTAGTGAAGAAAATGACATCAGCGAAATACGGTCAGCTGTTCAACGAAATATGCTTAAAAGAAGGACTGCTTCCAAATTTTACAAAATACGCACTATATTATATATATATATATATATATACATAATAAAATTCACATGAACACGTAAAATAACAAGTGGGTTTTGACTCTGACGAAGACTGCTTGTTTGGTCTTGGCATGGAGCCAAGGTAGCCCACCGGCTTGCGTGCTCGCCGATGTCATTAGCACAAATATATTAAAAATAAATGAAACAAAAAACATTTTGAATTTAAAATTTGATAAATATAAACAATGGTAATGAAGTAAGTGGCATGGATCCAGGGTAGCCAGTCGCTTGCGTGCTCGCCGATGACAGTAGTGAAAATGTATTATACATAAGTGTAACAAACATAAAATTAAATTTAAAATTTGCAAAATATAAACACTGGTAATAAAATAAAGGTATGAAGCAAGAGTAGCCCAGAGGCTTGCGTGCTCGCTGATGACAGTACTGCAAATATATTATAAATAAATGTAACATATATATAATAAACTACTAATACTATTATTCGACTTTGAGAAACACTGTTATAGACAAGGAACAATCTATTGTTTAGCTGAACCAAAAGCTACAATGATGTTAAACTCAAAATGATTATTGAATAGCGGTAAAAATGAAAGAGAAACTTTGCATAACAGAATGAAATCTAGGATACGGGATCTCTAGTGAGACGAACTCCATGCATGACGGGAAATTCGAGAAGGTCACAAAGCTGCATTGACACCAATTAATGCTTTTCTTTTGACCTTTGGGATTAAGTGGTATAAAGAAATAAATAATTCATTGATATCTAGAATACTGGTGGGGTAAACTCTTGAAGAATTCTTTTCGAAAGTTGGGTAATGCCCGAAACCGGTCGAACGACACTCACAACACAATAACCTCTATAGCAGGGGCGGGCAACTTTTTTGAGAGTGCTTGCCAAAATCAGCCAAGTCTCTGACAAACTTTTTCTACGTGCCAACCATTTTTTGTTTAGAACATATTTGGTATCTCTAAATTTGGCAGGCGTGCCAGATGTTGCCCACCCTTGCTCTATAGTAATAGCAATATGTTTCGCAATTCAGTTAAATTAAGGGGGCCAGGTTAGCTCAGTGGTTAATGTATTCACCTTTGAACTGCTAGGTCCGTCGTTCGATACCCATCTAACCCTCGATCTATTCACGTGGGAGGTGTATAACACTCAACACGTCGTCCCTAGGAAAGGAAGTTAAGCCGTCGGTCACGAGCCTGTACGATGTCAGGTACTCGTTAAAGATCTCTACTCTAAACGTATCTTTGAGTTAGACAAAATGTAGGACTCCCAATGAAGAATCAATATTCATTGTATAGAATCACAAAGGCCAATGTTCCCTTCTGGGACTGCTGCTTCAACCTAACCAAACCATAATCTGATAAATATAATAAAGTATGACATCTAAGCACCGTATATTTAGGTAGGAAAAAGCCAATAACAGGTCATATTATGCTATAATTCCAACGATTTGGATCATTTACTCTTGATAATGGACAGTGTCCGAAAGTGGTCAAATGATCAGAATTCCAGTATACAAGATCCAGAAGTTCTGAAGATTGCTTAACTCATGTACTCCTTATCTCCTTATCATGTACCAATCTTCAGAATCTCTTCTTCCTCATTTTCAAAATCATCTTCTTCAAAAAGTTCGTTTAAATAATACGTATTTATTACTAAATGCCCTTTTATTTTCTTCTCATTAGTAGACATTCATTTAAAAAATTACATAGATTACGACAATTACAATAAAGTAATATAAAATAAATGCTAAATAAAGATATTGCTGGGTTTGTAGTATTTTTAATAAAAATAAAACAGTTTTTTCTTTTAAATTTTATAATTAAAAGGCGAATATCTATAATTGTTTTTCTCAATCTGTGAACTTACTTTACTCACAATTTATCACACCTGGTGATGTATAAAGATATGAACAAAACGTTGGTTTAATGTATTTTGTGAATTTTTTTACGCTAGAGTCTAGCGAAATTTAGAGTCTAAATACTATTTTTCCTCGTGGACCCCTAGAAATCCCCTGAGGTCCCCTGGGGGTCTATGTGGACCATGTTGAGGACCTCTACTCTAAATACTATTTTTCCTCATGGACCGCCAGAAATCCCCAGAGGTCCCCTGGGGGTCTATGTGGACCACGTTGAAAACCTCTACTCTAAATACTATTTTTCCTCGTGGACCCCCAGAAATCCCCTGAGGTCCCCTGGGGGTCTATGTCGACCACGTTGAGAACCTCTACTCTAAATACTATTTTTCCTCGTGGACCCCCAGAAATCCCCTGATGTCCCCTGGGGGTCTATGTCGACCACGTTGAGAACCTCTACTCTAAATACTATTTTTCCTCGTGGACCCCCAGAAATCCCCTGAGGTCCCCTGGGGGTCTATGTGGACCACGTTGAGAACCTCTACTCTAAATACTATTTTTCCTCGTGGACCCCTAGAAATCCCCTGAGGTCCCCTGGGGGTCTATGTGGACCACGTTGAGAACCTCTACTCTAAATACTATTTTTCCTCGTGGACCCCCAGAAATCCCCTGAGGTCCCCTGGGGGTCTATGTGGACCACGTTGAGAACCTCTACTCTAAATACTATTTTTCCTCGTGGACCCCCAGAAATCCCCTGAGGTCCCCTGGGGGTCTATGTGGACCACGTTGAGAACCTCTACTCTAAATACTATTTTTCATCGTGGACCCCCAGAAATCCCCTGAGGTCCCCTGGGGGTCTATGTGGACCACGTTGAGAACCTCTACTCTAAATACTATTTTTCCTCGTGGACCCCTAGAAAGCCCCTGAGGTCCCCTGGGGGTCTATGTGGACCACGTTGAGAACCTCTACTCTAAATACTATTTTTCCTCGTGGACCCCCAGAAATCTCCTGAGGTCCCCTGGGGGTCTATGTGGACCACGTTGAGAACCTCTACTCTAAATACTATTTTTCCTCGTGGACCCCTAGAAATCCCCTGAGGTCCCCTGGGGGTCTATGTGGACCACGTTGAGAACCTCTACTCTAAATACTATTTTTCCTCGTGGACCCCCAGAAATCTCCTGAGGTCCCCTGGGGGTCTATGTGGACCACGTTGAGAACCTCTACTCTAAATACTATTTTTCCTTGTGGACCCCCAGAAATCCCCTGAGGTCCCCTGGGGGTCTATGTGGACCACGTTGAGAACCTCTACTCTAAATACTATTTTTCCTCGTGGACCCCCAGAAATCCCCTGAGGTCCCCTGGGGGTCTATGTGGACCACGTTGAGAACCTCTAATCTAAATACTATTTTTCCTCCTGGACCCCCAGTAATCATCTATGGACCCCTAGGGGTCCATGTGGACCACTTTGAGAACCACTGAGATTAGACCAAACCTCGAGAAGGTGAAATACTGTAGAACAGTGCTACCACTGAAAATGTAAGAGTATCCCAAGATACATAATATTCGTAAAATAAAACATTTATTCAGAAAACTCACGTTTTAATGTCCCCTTTATTAATCGTCACCTGCAGAGAGGTCAGTGGTGTTTCTTTGCCTACATTCATCTATACTCTTTCCATATCTTTTATGAACAGGGCCGTTTTTGATTCCTTATACTAGAGATTTTGTAGGTTCCCAGGCTAAACAATTTTGTGCATTCTTGTTATGCACTGTTAGCTGATGAGCCGCCAGGAGGCAGCTAAGTCATTTATACCTTTGTTAGCAACAACAACTCCATAATTCTATAAAAAAATATTGCTTCAAGTAATCGAATAACATACAACAAGATATTTATCCTACTCTACATACTTATAAAACTTTTTGACAATTTGCAGAATTGAAACGTCAAGATATTAATAACAGTGTATGAAACACAAGTGCCTCATTGACTAAATGCAAAGTAAGCATATTTAATATGAGCATAAGACGAGTCAAGAAGATGAAGCAATAATCTTGTATATTTGTTAATAAATTGAACTATTCTTTAGGCAGAAAGTACAGTCAATTCATGTTAGTACTATAATAAAGTAGAAATTATATAAAAGTAGCTAATAAACAGCTACCATTCAAAAATCCTAAGATTTCGGCAAATTACTGAAGCATATCCCAAGATCCCATCTTAGGATATAAATCCCAAATTCCAGGGGAAAATCCCAACGGATGGTTGTTGTAGAACCAGGATATCAAACTCTCAAATTCACAATGGGCCTAAATAAAGTAGAGTGAAGTACAAGTCATGGGCAACTGACTCAATATATATTGAAAAAATAACTAAAACTGATATCTAATGTTTAACCTTTTCATATTAAAAGGAACTTTAATTTTTGCAAAAACTCAGAATCTGGTATTCATTTCTTATTTAAATAAATAAATAAAGTATGTCTCTCCCCTTTAAGAAGTTCCTTCTTAAAGCAAACCTTTTTCAAAACCAACAAAAAAGAACCAAAAATAATAATATCATTTAATAAAAATCCAACTCTCTCTCTCTAAGATTTCACATAAACACGTGAAATAACAATCAATGATCAAACCACAATATGAAATGGGAAAACAAGACTAAGATCTTTCAAACGTAAAAAGCGGTCTTCATCAGAGTCAAAAACCCAACTGAAGAATTAAGAACTCAGTTGGATTTTTGACTCTGACGAAGACCACTTGTTACTGTTGAAAGATCTTAGTCTTGTTTTCCCATTTCATATTGAGGTTTGATCATTGATTGTTATTTCATGTGTTTATGTGAAATCTTGTTATATATATATCACAAACGAATACCCTAAAACAAAAACACAACTGTATATCATAATTGTTATTTTATGATATATACTTCTTTGATATAAAATATGTATCACAAACAAATATGCCATATTTGAAGTAAGTCAACAAAAATGTTTTAAACATCTTGAAGTTCATTCAGTAATCATTAAAATATAATAAAGCCAATTTTAACAATTTTAAAAGAAAATTATATTAAATATAAATAATAATTTACATAAATGTAAATTATGTTATTATATTAAATTAAAGAAAATAATTAAAAAGAAGTTTTTTTTACTGAATAACTTTTAAAAAAATTCATTACTTTTATTTAAAAAAAAATGTTCAAATAATCAAAATAAAGTGTTAAACAATCTAGAAATTAGCGAAATTTGTCAAATTATTTGCCATTTAAATCTCAAAGAAATATGATATAGGATAAAATTTGATGTAAACAATTTTATAACCTTCTTGTACAAAGTATACTTAAAAAAAAAGGTTTTATGTAATTTTGCTGATATTATTTTCAATAATGAACATGCCAAATAGTAAATATATTCATATATAGAAGCTATAGTTTGAAAATATTAAAAAAATTTCAATGATTTTAACAACTATACCATATAATAATAGAGAATGAACCAAAAGTAAGTTTACAACTACCCAACTCTTTTCTTTGCTAGATAAAGATTTCAATTGGTAAATAATTATAAAACAGGGAACATAGGTAAAAGAAATGGATATTAAATTAATATTGGAAGTTGTAAAATGCTGAGCTTGTTCTATGGACAAGGTATTTCTAACCATATTTTTAGTCCTGTGTTATGTTCTCATATTTTTCCTAAATCATTTTTAATTAAGGTAATTTTACAGTATATGGTTATAAAGCAGTGGCGACTCCTGACCTTTTTCTTTAGGCATGCAATTTTCAAAGAATAAAAGAAATACAGAGAAATACCCTTCTAATTCTCATGTTCAGTCTTTTCATGTTGCACAAAAGGATAATGATGTATTAAAAACATTTTATGGGGATTTGAATTAGGTTTAATTTGGAAATACTTTTAACATTAACTTTTATTAACCAATACAATAAAAATAGGCAAAACATGTTTTTATTAAAGAAAGAGATACACAATACATCATTTGAATAAAAACTTCTTGCAAAATTCTTCGATAACAAAACCATAAAACTTCTCTCTATCTGCCATGAAATCTTTAAGTAAATGTCTTTCAATTGAAATTAGGGATAAATTAGACAATCGTTCTTCACTTTGGGAGCTTCGTAAATAACTTTTAATTCTTTTGAGGGCAGAAAACGATCTCTCAACACTTGCTGTTGTTATGGGAATAGTCATAACCAAATTCATGAGTTTATAAATTTCCGGAAGACCTGTGTGCAAATCACTTTCCAGTATGTATTTGAGGAGCTCAGCAAGCCTGAGTTGCAGTGTATGCAAACTTCGTTCTTGTTTCTCTTGGCAATTAAGAACATTTTCATTAACCAGAAATGATAAGAGTAAACCCCTGCATTGTGAAGCTTAGCGCAATCACAGAAAATGGTTCCTTAGCGTGTAGTGGAATAAAAAAAAAGGGGTTCCTTTAAATATTTCGAGTCTCGAACATTTTGGTTTCTTTAAAGATGAATTCTATGCATGCAATGCATGCGTTGCATTCCCTGAGAAATCGCCACTGTTATAAAGAATGTATTTTATTTATTAATTAAAACAATATGTCAGTAATTAGTAAAACGTTTAATGTTAAATGAATCATTACAATGTATAACCAAATTGATACTAATAACTTAATTGAAATAGTCAATTATATTAAATATGAAACAACTATAATAATAAAAACAATGATAACTATTATTCAATTCAAATTGTAAGAGTTATACATAATAGTAGAAAGTAATACATTATATTAAACTTCCATAAATTAGAATGAAATTTTAATTATTTCAATAATTTATTTTTTATATGATATTTGTTTGAAATTTTGATAAATAAGAAACAAATTATTATGTATTTGAAATTAGTTTGTCATATTGTACTTAAATACAGGTATGTATTATTAATTGTAAGATAATTATATTCATGAAAGGACGCTAACCTAAAAGTGAAATAGCCGTGTTGGTTAATTACTAAGAAATTGTCTTCTAATTGTTTAAATAATATTATTAAACTAATTAATTTTATTACCATATATGTAACAATAGTTTCAGAAACGGTTGTACTTACCATTTGATGAAATATCCAGGAATATTGTTCTTTTCAGAGAATAATATTTGATATTATAACGGGATGTATTAGAACACTACCAAGCCGTATTCTGAACTAACCAATGGGAGAGCAATGACTTGCATATGACGTCACTCAAGCAATATCATGCAATGACGTCATTTATAGGTCCATCTAGTCTCTTTTTATAAAACATTATTTCACCTGTTTTCTTTAAACCCTTTCACTGGTGCTAAACAGTAACACTTCATGTTCTTGAAAGCTGAATTTCAAAACATGATTTTTTTACATTGTGCTAAATTTTTTTTTTTTTTTGAAAAACCTAAAATTTCCATCCTTTTTCTTGATCAGGTATACGTATAAACTCATCAAAAATACGTAAATATACGTCCAAAATATATCGTATATATACTGTGCTAAATTTTTTTTTTGAAAAACCTAAAATTTCCATCCTTTTTCTTGATCAGGTATACGTATAACTCATCAAAAATACGTAAATATACGTCCAAAATATATACGTATATATACTGTGCTAAATTTTTTTTTTTGAAAAACCTAAAATTTCCATCCTTTTTCTTGATCAGATATACGTATAAACTCATCAAAAATACGTAAATATACGTCCAAAATATATACGTATATATACTGTGCTAAATTTTTTTTTTTGAAAAACCTAAAATTTCCATCCTTTTTCTTGATCAGATATACGTATAAACTCATCAAAAATACGTAAATATACGTCCAAAATATATACGTATATATACTGTGCTAAATTTTTTTTTTGAAAAACCTAAAATTTCCATCCTTTTTCTTGATCAGGTATACGTATAACTCATCAAAAATACGTAAATATACGTCCAAAATATATATGTATATATACTGTGCTAAATTTTTTTTTTTGAAAAACCTAAAATTTCCATCCTTTTTCTTGATCAGGTATACGTATAAACTCATCAAAAATACGTAAATATACGTCCAAAATATATACGTATATATACTGTGCTAAATTTTTTTTTTGAAAAACCTAAAATTTCCATCCTTTTTCTTGATCAGGTATACGTATAACTCATCAAAAATATGTAAATATACGTCCAAAATATATACGTATATATACTGTGCTAATTTTTTTTTTTGAAAAACCTAAAATTTCCATCCTTTTTCTTGATCAGGTATACGTATAACTCATCAAAAATACTTAAATATACGTCCAAAATATATACGTATATATACTGGTGATACATAATTATATGACGTATATGTACGTCATTACCAGTGAAAGGATTAAGGAAATATATAGTATGGCTCGGACATTACTACATATTACTAGAATACCCGTAACATGTTAGGTCAAAGAGTCTCAACAATTAACAAAAATGTCTCATTTTTTATGACTATGATAATAGTCATAATCTCACTGGCAAATAATTTAATTCAGTTAGAAAAAATAATAACAATGGGTGACTTAATTAAGATATCTTATTATTAAAACTGTTAGGACACGCAGAAATTAAAGTTTGCTCGGTTCTGCAACAACAATACAGGTGTACTGTACTGGCTTTCTTGGGGAAAAAAAATCCTTATCAGAATTTTCGATTAGTTAGTACTGGTGGAAAAACTGGTGAAAAAGGAGGCTAGATATCCATATCTTTCTACTTACTTGTATGGAAAAATGTAAAAAAAAAAGAACTAATATTGTAGTAATAATAGTACTAATTGAAAAAAACCATGTTGTAGCCCTGAAGATAACATAAATATATGTTGAAACGTCTGTCGGTAAAAGAAGTAATTTTAATCAAAAGACCTAAACTCTAAACAATAACAAAAAATATTATATATATATATATAAAAAGCTTTCACATAAACACGTGAAATAACAATCAATGATCAAACCACAATAAGAAATGGGAAAACATTGAAAGATCTTAGTCTTGTTTTCCCATTTCTTATTGTGGTTTGATCATTGATTATATATATATATATATATATATTATTTAAAGGAACAACAATCTTAACCGGAAAAAGATAAAGTAAATTTCATTTTCTTAGCAAAAAAATTCTTACTTCTGTCTATGAAAAAGGTTTTAAAATAAAACCGAAACGTCGGCAATGAGAGTTTGATTTTTGAACCTAGAAAATTTGACCGAATCCCGATTAGAAATCACACCTATTCTATTAAACGGTCGATATATTATTGAATCTGTATATATATATAAACACTTAAAATAAACTGTGACACATAGTCTCGTCGAAATATTGAAAAGTGAGTCTTTGTTATGCTTCTGTCTATATGTCAAAGTTTATTTTAAGCGTAATCTATCCTGCTAGACCGTTTCCGTTTATCATGGTATATATATATATATGTATACAGATAGTATATATATGACAAAGACTGCTTGTTACGGTTGAAAGTCTTAGTCTTGTTTTCCCATTTCATATTGTGGTTTGATCATTGATATTATATATATATATATATATATATATATATATATTCTTCGCCTCCTGATGACGATGATGGTGGAAATATACGAGTGAGTTATTCCATTGTATATCTGTGCGCTATATTCTTTTTAATCGGTTTTAATTATATATATATATATATATATATATATATATAAAGATTTCATATAAACACGTGAAATAACAATCAATGATCAAACCACAATTTGAAAATGGGAAAACAAGACTAAGATCTTCAACCGTAACAAGCGGTCTTCGTCAGAGTCAAAAACCCAACTAAGTAGGGGTCAGTTGGGTTTTTGACTCTGACGAAGACCGCTTGTTACGGTTGAAAGATCTTACTCTTGTTTTCTCATTTTCATATCGTGGTTTGATCATTGATATATATATATATATATATAACGGGTTACTTGCCGTTGCGCCTACAACGTGCTTGGTCTCCCATTCTCTTTTCTCCTGAGGACGGATTACCCGAAAATTTGAGTCTGTAAGTATGTTTCCCTACTTTGTGTGTTGCTCTTTGTTAATCTCGAACTCGTATATATATATTATATATATATATATATATATATATATATACTTCATTAAATATCTTGCCAAATATCTTGTTGGCAAGATATTTAATGAGGTATGTTTAAAAAAAGGTCTGCTCCCAAAGTATACCAATATATATATATGCATATCTTCATCTACGTCCAACCCAGGATAAGAAATCAGAAAAATGACTAAATCTTTCAATCACATTAGGTGGAATTCCTCAGAGGTCAAACTTATACTAATAAAGGTCACTTGGTTTTGGTTGATAGATCTTAGCCTTGAACAAAAATACCGATCATGTATTTAATACTACTACTATCAACTACTAAAATACTTCATACTATTTAGTAGTTGATGAAGGAATATTAGTTTTTCATCAAGAGAAAACAAACAGAGAGAACAATTCTTCTAGTCTTCTCCTGATAACGAACCAAGGTTAAAAAAATGTTGAAGTTTATTTCGTCCTTTGCTCTTTTGTATGTCCTATGTCAATTTTCACTTAATACTGACTATATTTATAACTAATATATAGAAATTATATTAGAAATAAAAACACGTGAGTCAACAATCAAAAGAAATCACCATTTTGATAAAAAAAAAAAAAAAATAGAACACGTAAGTATTTTGTATTAAATTATACCTAATATAATGGCTTCTTTTTGTTTTTATTCAAAATCACGATTCTTTTGATGAAATACGCACAACGTATTCCTTTAAGAATTTTTTGTCCTCATCTTTACGGCTATCCCCTCAACAAAAAAAAATATAATGACAAATGGGTTTTACCAGAGATACACAAGAGTTCTTTCAAATATTTTATTGCCTATCTAAATAAGATATTACAATAAATATAATACTATATTTGAACTTTAAATTTTTTCATTAACTTTAATGCTTCAAAATGGAATTTTCGTTTATTAATAATCATTAACTATAGTTTTAAATATTGTATATATATATATATATTTTTAACATTAATTACTTTTAAAGCTGGTCTTTAATATGTATATAATTATATAAAGGAAAACTGACCCAAAAAACACGAAATCCTCTTCACGGCATTGGTTCGTCTGGGGGATATGCTAGGTGCCGTAATAGTACCCTAAAAAAAATTAAACAAATTCAAGCTACTAAAAATATGTATAATATTGAAAGCCTTGCAGAGGCTGATATTAAAAAAATATTTTATTTTAATTTTTTTTTTTTTTTAAGAAATCAAAATTATATTGTAAATAGTAGTAATTAAAAAGGTTAATGGAATGAGGAAATGATTTTAGAGAATAGATTTCATGATGTACTAGAGTGGACCAATGATCAACCGAAAAGAAAGTATTTTATTATTATTATTATATGAAATATTTAGAGAAAATAATGAGAAGAAAAGTTTTTCAAAGTTTAGAAGAAGAAGGAGATTTGAGAAGATATAGGATAGCAGTAAGTAGGAGTGACTCTATGAAATTTATTATGGAGTATGATAAACACGAGTCCCTATAAAAACAAATAAAAAAAAGGGATATCTAAGTATAACTGTGGTGAATTCTCCAATTATAACCCAACAACGGTCTCCAACCGTCGCTTCACAAGTGCCCTTGGTGTCCCTATCTCAACTCTCCTGATGACGGTTCAACCGAAAATTAGAGACAGTAAGTGTGTTTGTTCCTTAGTTCTGTGTTTGTGATTCATCGTGAAACGTTTGTTGTCCTTTTATATATATATATATATATAAAGATAATACATAAACACGTGAAATAACAATCAATCATCAAACCACAATATGAAATGGGAAAACAAGACTAAGATCTTTCAACCGTAACAAGCGGTCTTCGTCAGAGTCACAAAACCAACCCATCAGTTGGTTGTGACTCTGACGAAGACCGCTTGTTACGGTTGAAAGATCTTAGTCTTGTTTTCCAATTTTCTTATAGTGGTTTGATCATTAATATATATATATATATATATATATATGTACTGATAATTTCTTCATTTTCATTTTCTATTCTTAGCTCTTCGCTTATTCCTAGACTTGAACCGGACACGGGTATGACAACACTGTTGATCTCCAACCGTCACTTCGCAAGTGCTCTTGGTGTCCCCTATCTTTTCACTCCTGATGACGGTTATACCAAAATTATAGACTGTAAGTCTGTTTTTTATTTACTGTGTACCTATAGTTTGCTCTGAAACGAATATATATAACTCAATAACCAAAGAGTAAACATAAATAAAGGAATACAAAACTAGTATATTTTGACTAGCGTCGTCATCAGTAGGTAGAGGTACTCCTGGGAGCAGCCGCTCGTGGAATAAATTTAGTTCGTTTAATAGGTTTAGTTCGTGGAACCGTTTCATAATATATATAATATTTATATATCAATGATAAAACTACAATATAAAATGGGAAAACAAGAGTAAGATCTTTCAACCGTAACAAACGGTCTTCACCACAATCAAAAACCCAACTATATATACATATATATATATATATATATAAAAAGATTTCACATGAACACGTGAAATAACAATCAATGATCAAACCACAATAAGAAATGGGAAAACAAGACTAGTCTTGTTTTTCCCATTTCTTATTGTGGTTTGATCATTGATATATATTATATATATATATATATATATATATATATATATATATATATACTCACAGTCTTAAACGCACGTACTTCTTCTTCTCTTCTACTCCCATCCTGATGACGAACTTCAGTTCAAAATATTGATCCAGTAAGGTCTCGTTTCTTTTATGTGTTGTCTTTTTCATTTATATATATATAATAAATTCAAAACGAAGGAAACACACAGAAAGACACAGACATAACTCACATCGATATTTCGACCATTGTCGTCATCAGGAGGTGTGAAGAGCGAAGAGTCCCGCAGATATTCATTTATATTATATATATATATATATATATATATATATATATATATATATATATAAATGTAAATTAGTTTATATATATATATATATATGTATATATATTATATACCATTTATATTTATATATTATATACATGTTTATATATATACACTTTTTTTCGTTGGAAATACGATCCAAAACGGACAAATATAGTTCAATATAAACAAAGAAACATAGAGAAATCAGAAGAACACACTTACAGTCTCTAATTTTCGGTTTGAACCGTCTTCAGGAGAGATAAGAGAGGGAAACCAAGCGCACTGGATCAGAGACGGTTGGAGACCAACAGTGTTGCCGCATGCGCGCCCGTTCACAGAAAATAAGGTAGACAGGAATCAATTTATAATTAATTTATAATTTATAAAATAAAATAATGGAATATGAAAACAATAAATATATAAAAAAGAAAAAATTGAAAAAATAAGGGAAATTGATACAGAGAAATTGATACATAAAAATTGATACATAAACAAAAGTGCTGACTAAGCTATGATATGTATCAATTTCCCTTATTTTTTCAATTTTTTCTTTTTTATATATTTATTGTTTTCATATTCCATTATTTTATTTTATAAATTATAAATTAATTATAAATTGATTCCTGTCTACCTTATTTTCTGTGAACGGGCGCGCATGCGGCAACACTGTTGGTCTCCAACCGTCTCTGATCCAGTGCGCTTGGTTTCCCTCTCTTATCTCTCCTGAAGACGGTTCAAACCGAAAATTAGAGACTGTAAGTGTGTTCTTCTGATTTCTCTATGTTTCTTTGTTTATATATATACATATATTTGTATAGGTTGCAGTGACAGTCCCACAAGGGAACACACGTAGGCCAAGCATTGACCCTTTGTGATACCACACAAATATATTTGTATAATTAGGGAGCAGATTTTCATTCATAGTGAACAATGAGTTTAGAGATAAAACTTTTGGACAGTTATTATTTCATATCCCATAAAACATCAAAACACTAATTAGAAAATTAGAAAATTTAATAAGAAAAGAAACTAAAACAAAGGTGCAAAAAGTGTTTAACGAAATATATATATATATAGGTGTGTTCTCTAATCGGGGTTCGGTCAATTTTCCAGGATAAAAAATCAAACTCTCGTTGCCAACGAGAAAATTTTTATCCTGGAAAATTGACCGAAACCCGAATAGAGAACACACCTATTCTATCAAACGGTCGATATATTATTGAATCTGTTATATATATATATATATATGAAAAATATTATATAATATATATAAATCATTAGTTGTGCGATTCGTAATTGTGTGGTATTTACTCATTTGTGTGGAGACTTTTGTTGGTTTATCCATTTTACCTCAGAATATATATATAAACATATATATATATAACAGGACTACTGGTTCACAAAGGAAAGAGAAAAACAGATAAAAACACACACAAAAAAGACTCACAACGATATTTCGACATTCGTCGTCATCGGGCAGAAGTAGTCCCTTTGAGTAGCTGAAGGCTCAAACTCACTAACTCAGTTAGTGAGTTAGCTAGTGAGTTGGCTTCAGCTACTCAAAGGTACTACTTCTACCCGATAACGACTAATGTTGAAATATCGTTGTGAGCCTTTTTTGTATGTGTTTTATCTGTTTATTCTCTTTCCTTTGTAAATTATGTATATATAATTGTTTTCTAACTTGACCACATACATGTAACACTATTTTCCTTTTTTATAGACAAAACCTTGATAAAAAGGAAATATAGTGATATATATGTATTATATATTAATGTGTGTTTCTCAAAATTCTTGTTTCTTAAAGTTTATACAGTATATATGTATATTTAATGTTTTTTTTATTATCGTATAGACTTACAATACACTTTATAATGAAATATGGAAAATACAGAGGGAAAATAACAAAGTGTATTTAGTTCACTTTGTTTGGTGAATATCCAACCTAATTTTGATTTCATTAAATCATTCTTCACACCCGATGAACCACAATAATCCCTTAGTTATTAGCCATCAATAAATACTTATCACATGTCCTGCTGTTTATTTAAATACGATTCTGAATTTAGTTACTAAGAATAAATAAAATATAAATCATTCAGAATTATCAAATATCTATGTTATTTTTAGATTCATTCCAAAATATTTAATAATTGGAATAAATTTAAATATATTAAAAATAAATAATATTTAAATTTAAATCATAAGAAAAAAAATTATAATGGAGTTGATTTAAATTATATAATTTTTTTTCGATTTATTTCTAATCATTTCAAAATTGACACAGTTTTATTGAGTTAGATATTTTATAAGTGGTGTTATGTAACTTGAAACCCATCCGGTCTAGTGTGTGTGTGTGTGTGGGTTGTCTGCAGCCAGGCCTGGGGTCTGATTACGTAAGGCACTTACATAAAGAAACGTAATGGACACTTCTCTTAGGTAAAAAAAGTTTTATGAATTGTAACTTATAATAACGTAAGGAGAAATTACATACCACTATAAAATGTATGTAGTGGTATGAACCTCTAAGAATAAAAGGAAAAAAAATATAATATATTTTATAAAATTTATAAAATATTTAAAAAAAATATAAAAACACATAAGATATAAAAGAAAAACATAATGCTCTTTTCTTTTTAAGCAAATTATTCGAAATTGTAATATTAGAGATTTGAGAAGAGTATTATATATATATATATATATAAAGATTTTACATAAACACGTGAAATAACAATCAATGATCAAACCACAATAAGAAAATGGGAAAATAAGACTCTGACGAAGACCGCTTGTTACGGTTGAAAGATCTTAGTCTTGTTTTCCCATTTTCTTATTGTGGTTTGATCATTGATATATATATATATATATATATAAACAATGATCAAAACACAATTAGAAAATGGAAAAACAAGACTAAGATCTTTCAACCGTAACAAGCGGTCTTCGTCAGAGTCAAAAACCCAACTGAAACACTAGATGCAGAGAACATCTGGTGAGGAGTTGAGAAGAGTGGGAGGGAAGAGTGGTATTTTAAAAGGGTGAAATCGCAGGAAAGGACTAATGTCCAGAAAGGGATGTTTGGACATCATTGATGTTTGGTTTGATCATTTATTTGTTATTTTACGTGTTTATGTGAAATCTTTTTATATATATAAACGAATTAAAACGAAGGTAGCACACAAATAGACAAAGGATTAAACTAACTCACTTCTATATTTCGACCATCGTCATCATCAGGAAGGGAAGAGTCCTGCATCATCATGACTTCACCCTGAGTCACCACCCTGCCTTCCTGTAGGACTCTTTGCCTCCTGATGACCATGGTCAAAACAATTTTGTATGTTTGATTTTTGAATGATTGTATTATTTCTTATATTTCCTCTGTTTTTGTAGACCAATGAAAAAGGTTTTAAATAGAGACCGAAATGTTGGTAATGAGAGTTTAATTTGAACCTGAAGAACTGACCGAGTCCCGATAAACTATAGTTTTGTTTCTATTCCACGATCGATACTTTTATCAATATTTATATATATATATATATATATATATATATATATGATCAAACCACAATAAGAAATGGGAAAACAAAACTAAGATCTTTCAACCGTATTAGTCTTGTTTTCCCATTTCTTATTGTGGTTTGATCATTGATTGTTATTTCACGTGTTTATGTGAAATCTTTATATATATATATATATGTATTTGTAAAATTGGAGAGTAGTCTTTCATTTAAAACTCATCGTATCAAACTTGGCTTGGACCTTGAGCGTGTTAATGAACTTTTAACAGTTTTCACATTTTGTCTGATATCCTCAAAGATAACTTACATTGAGGTACTCAAGGTCCAAGGTCCAACTACTTTTTGTATATATATATATATGAGTTAGCTTCAGCTACTCAAAGGGACTACTTCTACCCGATGACGACGACTGTCGAAATATCGTAGTGAGTCTTTTGTGTGTATCTTTATTTGTTTTTTCTCTTTCATGGGTTCACTATATATATATATACTATAAGTGTTTCAACCACTTTTACTAAGTATGAATAGTTAGAGAACCACTTAGGAAGATGATTTTTAAGAAGTAAGATTGAATTTTTGTTTTTTAAAATTTATTTTTAAAATTTGTTTTTGTAAAAACACGATTAAGTCAGTGTTTTACTTTTCTGTAAAAAAAGGTAAAAAAAAACAGAAGAAATACACACTGAAAAACGAAAAATGGAAATTACTGATAAGTGAGTTGGAAAAGTTAGCTAAAAAATTTATTATAAAAAAGTGGTTAGACAATTGAATGTTACATATATGTATATCAACGTCTAAACCAGTATTTAGCCTGACCAACAGGCTGGATGTTGCCTGCGGGCAGGATGTGGTCGACGGACCGAATGTGTCTTTTGAGCTAGATCTGGCTTGGGGGCCAGACATGACCCACGGGCCAGTTGTGGCCCACTGTCTGGATGTGACTTGCGCTGCTAGATGTGGCCCATGGGCCGGTTGTGGCCTGCGGGCTGAATGTGGCCGACAGACCGGATGTGGCTTTCGAGCTAGATCTGGCTTGGGGGCCAGACATGGCCCACTGTCTGGATGTGACTTGCGTGCTAGATGTGGCCCATGGGCCGGTTGTGGCCTGCGGGCCGAATGCGGTCCAAGGGACGGATATGCTCCCTGAGCCATACTTTGCCCCCTCCTCTTCTCTAGATCAATATTATAACAGAATCACTCTTAGACTTTATTCAGAATCTTACAAGAAGAAGCTACCCATTAAATCATAAATCGTGACTTACTTTCTTGAGCTGTCCTTTCATCATCACAACTAAAATGACCGACCAACAATGCTCAACAATCCAGACAAGACAAAAGCAATACCTTATCAAGCGGGATTTCAAAGAAAAACTTCTTAATTTCATCAAAGGTTTTTCTTGAACTGTGGCAAAGTTTATTGCTCATTAGTTAAAGATTAAATGTTAGCAAAACAAAATGAACGAATCATGCTTTTTTTAGTACAACAAGGTTAGGTTGGTCAGATTGTTATTGGTTGGCAACACTGAACGAGATGACAAGTTGGTGCATTGTAATTACCTTTACAAAGTCTTTTAAACATATGAATTGAATCATAATGTTCAATGGATTGTAACAGAATTCGGTTCAGTACCGGTGCTGCTGCGGTATAACAAATGAAACGGTTTCAACCTATGTATTACGTTATAAACACTGGATTTAAAATAAACAGTGACCTATTAAAGTAACAACGACCTACTGTTCGACTTTAATTAACAGTTCTCTAACTCCAAAAGTTTGCAATTGCAATAAAATCCGGTTCAGCATTGAAGTCAAGATTTTGTATAATAAGTGAATTTTAAAAATGACAAAAATCTTATAAAAAAAAACAGAATTTTTATACCAAAATGAATTTTGAAGGCTTTAAAATGAACACAATGTTATAATGACCTATTGTTCCACTTTAATAATGTGCTCTCTAAATCCAGAAGTGTACAGTTGAAATGAATTCCGTTTTTTGTATTGAAGATCACATTTCGTGAAATAAGTGATCCGGTTTCAAAACACAAATGTAACGTTATCTTCGGTGGATTTAAAATGAACACAATGTTACAGTGACATATTCTTCCACTTTAATACTGCAAATGTTAAGACGGATCACGAAATGATCATCTCAAGGAAACTGGATTCGGAAATATAAGCTCTCGGTCCGGATGTGGCTTGCGGGCTAGACGTGGCCCATGGACCGGCTCTGTCCTGAGAGCCGAATGTGACCCAAGGACCGGATGTGGCCAATAACAAATTACATAAAATTTTTGTTATGTAAAAACACGATTAAGTCAGTGTACTGCATTTATTCAAAAAAAATTAAAAAAAAAGGAAAAAATATACACTGAATTATTTCGATCGCGTCTGTGTGCTATAAATCTTGAAGAACTAGCGGGGCGGATTGAAAAGACCAACAGGCCGGATGTGACCTGCGGACCAGATATGGCCGACGATCCGAATATAGCCCACGGACCGGATGTGAACTGCGGGATACATGTAGCCCACGGTCCGGATGTGATTTTTGAGCTAGTTGTGGCCCATGGACAGGTTGTGGCCTGCGGGCCGAATGCGACCCAAGGGCCGGATGTGGCTCACGGACTGGATGTGATCTGCGGGCTACATGTAGCCCACGGTCCGGATGTGATTTGCGAGCTAGATGTAGCCCATGGGCCGGTTGTGGCCTGCGGGCCGAATGCGACCCAAAGGCCGGATGTGGTCCCCGGGCCATACTTTGTTAAGAATCACGCTTATACTTTATTCAAAATCTTACAAGATAAAGCTGCCTATGAATGACTAATGAATGAATAATGTTTTTTTACTGGATATTGATTAACTCAAATGTAATTAGTTTTCAATTAATAATTGCTTAAAGAAGTGGTTATAACATTAAGAAAGCGTAACAAGTAAGTGATTTGATAGGCACTGTCTACCTGGTACTGTTTCACCGTTGAACTTAATGTCCACCACGTGGCTCATCTTTTCTTGTGGCACAAACGATGCCAGGAATCTCTGGTTGCCCAGATTGCGGACAAAGCTGCTTACGTAGCCGCCGTTGACAAGGATCTCTAAATTCCCGCTGCCTCCTTTAGAGCCATCAACTAAAAAAAAAAAAAATGTCTACAACAAATCACTGGACAGCAGTTGATATTAGGTTAGGTCAGAGTTTCTCAAATTTTTTCAACGCGGAACCCTTTTTGGTTCCAGTAACTATCCCGGGAACTCCCAGATTCTAATGATTTCATACAATCATAATATAAATATTTTCATATGCCTTTTTAAATAGTATGTAAGTTTAAAAACAATTAAAATAGTAATATTACTGCAATGTGTATATTTCGAATACAAATTCAAAACTAAAATATTTTAATATTCATAGTTTTCAGAAGTGCATAACACATAAAACAAAATTACTAGTAATTTTAACACAGAGTTTATTTTGTAATCATTTTTGCCTTTATAGTTGAGAGTTTGATTCTCAAGTAGCCCCAGCATTAAGTCTACTTCGGTATTTAGTTTCTATGGCAGTTTTAAGGGCAAATCCAGTTTCACATAAATAGGTAGTGGGAAATGGCAGCAAATGTGTGAAGTGCTACTTCTGCAATAGCAGGAAATTCGGGAATCAGATAGTTCCAAAAACTGACTAGTGGTTCATCCTAAATATGAATAAAATTTTGACCACTTCTACTTATGGGTCAAATGTTTATAGATATAAACATTATTCGGTTTCATAATTCACAAGAAATATAGAATAAATCCATACCCCACAAATTCTACCCACATTTGACCGAATCCTATTCCATCAAACGGTAGATATATTATTGAATCTGTTTTATATATATATCAATGATCAAACCACAATAAGAAATGGGAAAACAATACTAAGATCTTAGTCTTGTTCTTCCCATTTTCTTATTGTGGTTTGATCATTGATTGTTGTTTCACGTGTTTATGTGAAATCTTTATATATATATATAAATATTAAATATTTATTTTCCGGATTAATTTTTCAAGTTTTCTGACTATTTTCTGACCTTTCTGGTGGAAATCCATAGTCAGAAAACTTGAAAAATTAACCCGGAAAAGAAAAAAAGTTAAAATTGGCATAATTTTTAATAATATATATATATATATATATATATCACCTGATGGGATGTTATGAGAAAAATTCTTGAATATTGATTCACGAACAAGAATAAACACCTGTGAAAAATTTAAGAACCTTGTTTCGATTAAAACCCACTAAAAGTAGGTTTAAATGAAAAAAACGAAAGTCCGTTTGCATGGTTGCCATAAAACAAAAAAAGAAAATAATTAAGAAATAGAAATAGAGTATATAAGAAAAACTGACTTTCAAACTCAACAGGATGGCCAACAATGCCGTTTGGAATCCTTCCAATCTTAATGGACTGAGCATTGTATGCTTGACTCCTGGACAAAAAAAAGAAAAAAATAAAACTTTACAAATTCACTTATATGTACTGATGAGTTTAAAGTTTGCTTCTGAATAGTTATAGTTTGCTTCTGATTAAATTATAATTTGCTTCTGAATAGTTTATAGTTTACTTCTAAATGGTTAATAGTTTGTTTCTGAACAGTTTATAGTTTGTTTGTAAATAGTCTATAGGTTTTTTTTCTAAATAGTTTATAGTTGGTTTCTGAAAAGTTTATAGTTTGCTTCTGAAAAGTTAATAGTCTGCTTCTGAATAGTTTATAGTTTGCTTCTGAATAATTTATAGTTTGATTCTTAGTAGTTTATAGTTTGCTTCTGAATAATTTATAGTTTGATTCTAAATAGTTTATAGTTTGCTTCTGAGTAATTTATAGTTTAATTCTGAATAGTTTATAGTTTGCTTCTGAATAGTTTATATTTTGTTTCTTAATTGTTTATAGTTTGCTTCTGAATAGTTTATAGTTTGCTTCTGAATAATTTATAGTTTGATTCTAAGTAGTTTATAGTTTGCTTCTGAATAATTTATAGTTTGATTCTAAGTAGTTTTTAGTTTGCTTCTGAATAATTTATAGTTTAATTCTGAATAGTTTATAGTTTGCTTCTGAATAGTTTATATTTTGTTTCTGAAATGTTTATAGTTTGCTTCTGAATAGTTTATAGTTTACTTCTGAATAGTTTATAGTTTACTTCTGAATAGTTGTTACCTGAAAGGTGACCCAGGTATCCTTTGATCGTTCACTTTGATGTCGATCAGATGCTCCCCAACTTCAGTGGCCGTGAAATACACATTCACAAGGTGACTGTTACTCTTCGACATTTTCACAGGTACTAACATCTTTGAAGGAGCTGCAAATTATAAATGAGTTTTTTTTTTAATAAAAATATTTTGTCAAAAGTTTTTTTCTGAAAACAAAATTTTTTTATTTAAAGAAAAAAAAAGTTTCCTTAAAGGCTCAATATGACCTTCTTCGCATGTTTTATTTGGAGTGCCCTGGGGCAGCCATTCCCCTCAAAAAGTGGGTCCTGAAAAAATTCTTTTCGAAGTTTAATAAAGTAACCAAAAAAAAAAAAAAAAATGTATTTGAGAGGTTTTAATGGGATACTCGTACACTGGGACCGGCTGAAACCCTCCGGGACGAAGAATTTTTCAGATATTTATGTTCCTGTCGGTATTAAAAAAAAAAATTTAACCGTTGTTCAACCCCGGTTACCGTAGGGAAACCAAATCCCTTTGGTTTCCTTTAAATCAAGAGTATAATTAAAACCCTTTTTGGTTAAAGGTGTTATTTTCGATTTTCTTGGTTTTAAAATGTGATTGTTTTAAATATTTTTTATTACATTCAATTTATAAAAGGCCAATCCTCTTTTAAACGTTCAAAAATTAACCGCAGTTGATTGACTTAAATGAAGTTATTACAAGTCCTTCAACAGGGTTCAACGGAAAAAGTTAAGTGAATGTTAAATTAAAAAATGACAAACATACATAAAAATTAAAAACCTCCAGGAAAATAAAAGAATAAAGGCAAAAAAGGGAAAAAAGGGAAAAAAAGGTAACCCAAAAAATTAAAAAAGGGTTTTTTTAAAAAAAAAAAAAAGGGAAAAAAAAAAAAAAAAAAAAAAAAAAAAAAATAAAAAAAAAAAAGGGAAAAAAAAAAAAAAAAAAAGGGGAAAAAAAAATTTTAAAAAAAATTTAAAAAAAAAAAATTTTAAAAAATGGGAATTTAATATAACTTTAAATTTAATTTTTCCCTAAAAGAAATTTTTCCCCCTTTTTTTTGGGGAAATTAAAATAAAAGAAAAATTTTTGGGGTTAAAAAATAAAAAATTAAATTTTAAAATATTTAAAAATTTTTTAAATATTTAAATATTATAAAAAAAAAAAACAAACCCAAAAAACCCGCTTTTGCGGTTGAAAGATCTTTGATTTTGTTTTCCCATTTCATATTGTGGTTTGATCTTTGATTGTTATTTCACCTCTTTATGTGAAATCTTGATACACATACGGATATATTAATGAATATAAATTTTGCATATATACCATATTATGGACAATAAGCCTATCAAATTACTATTTTCTAGTCATCGAACCATTTTAAATTTTAATTAAGCTTTAATGAGAATCCCGTTAAAGACCCCTGGTCAAAAACTATTAAAATAATCATATTTATTTCAGCTAATGGAACTCTTTTATTAATTCTGACATTGGCACAACTGAATTAGATTGGTATAGATAGACACAGGAATAACTCATTTCTATATTTCGACCATCGTCGTCATCAGAGCGGTGACTCTGCCGCTCTGCATTCCTGGGGGTCTCTTCGTCTCCTGATGACGACGATGGTCGAAATATAGAAATGAGTTATTCCTGTGTCTATCTGTGTGCTATCTTTTTTTAATTGGTTTTTATTTAAAAGTAGTTGGACCGTTTCATTTAATTATTATTATTTTATATAATAATATAATATATATATATATAATATATATATTAATTGTAATTTTCAGGACCGGACCGGGAAATCTAAAAGTGGAGAAGTCGACATCGCACGGCAACTGTTTATTTTCTGAGGGAGTGCGAGCCCTTATATTATTTGCTGTGTCGGTGGAGATGACTCCATGGAAGAGAAGAACCGCTGTACGTGACTTCGATAAGAGCTAGAAGCTTTCAACTCGTAAAAAATGAGTCAAGCTTATTTGGTCCCGCATCAACCAATCAGATATCAGAACCAGACACCTCATATATATATATATTGATTATAATGATGATGACTTATACATATACTTACAAGTGACTGTAACGGATATCTGGTTCAGAGTGGCATCAGAGTCAATGACTAAGCTGGAAGTCCTGTTAACTGCCATCTGTTGTAAGGCTTCACCAAATACATGTGTTTCTGTAAGTAATAAATACATTTTCAATTTTATTTATATATTCCATTTTGTAATTTACATCTCCAACAAATAAAATATAAAGACAAAATAAACTATTTTGGCATACTTCATACAAAAACATTTGAATAAAATTGAAAATACAAAAATAATATACGAACCAAACTTAATAACAACTATAAATTAACAACAACAAAAAAACACTCATTGTAATCAATATATAGGAACATAATTCATCATCAGGAGAAGACTATGTGAGATTTATAAAATGCTAACCTCTTCCATGTACTAACCTGAATATTTAACTCTCTTTGACTTTTCACCTTGATGACGACCTATGGTTCAAAATATGATTACAGTAACTATTTGTACTCGCATGTTTTTCTGATTATTGGTATATATATATATATATATATATATATATATATATAACAAAAAACAAGTTCATCAGGTCTCCGTAAGTTCTTCAGGTTCTAAATTGTCAGGTCCAACTCTCATTGCCAACGTTTTTCATAGGACTATATCACATCCATATGTCTAATAATAAGGATTTATGTATACGTATGGATGGTATGTATAAGTTCAATACGAACCTGAAGAATATATATATATATATATACGAATAAAAAATTGCAATCTTACTTGGCTCAAAAATGGTAAAAATTTCATACAGCACAAAACAGAACAAAACAAAATTTACTTTTAATGATATTTCGTGCAACAGTTCGTCATCAAGAGAAACACTAAACACTGAACAGAACAAAACATTCACTTTCAATGATATTTCTTGCAACAATTCGTCATCAGGAGAAGAAATTCTTTCAGATTGAAGTCAGACTCTACTTTGATACAAAAGTAAAAAAAAACATGTGACATACTTCATTTTCTGTTGTGATCTTATCCTGATGACGATATATCGGTCGAAATATCAATATTACTAAGTTCTTCATTTTGTACTGTTCTATGTATTTAGTTTCATTTATATATATATACTCCAAAAATTGTTCTTGACCTATTCTATTCTATATTTTGTTATTGAGGGCTAGGTCAAATAAAAGAAAATAAACTCCTTCCTAGGCCGACCTTTCGATGTATTTGTACATCATCTTCAGGGCTAAAATTAGAGTAAGAACTATAATACATTTACCAAAACAATCTACAACTCATACATCGAAACGTCGGCCTAGGAAGGAGTTTATTTTCTTTTATTTGACCTAGCCCTCAATAACAAAATATAGAATATATATATATATATATATATATATAATCTAAATTCACAGAAATACAAAATAAAAAAATTACAAAAGCCCACTACGATATTTTTGAGCGAATCACTTCTCTTCAGAGCAACTCACATCTTTCTACCTGATGAAGAGGCAGTCGAATTTAGTACTAGTGGTTGTTTTTGTGATCTCTTTCATATATGTTCTTTCTGTGAATTTACGTAGTTTATGTAGTATCTGGAACCGTTTTAATTGCTACCTTGTATATATTTATTTAATATTTTTCATTTTCTCACATACACACACACACACACACACACACACACACACACACACATATATATATATATATATATATATATATATAAAACTAATTAAACAGCTTTCATCTTTACACATCTTCCTGTTACTTTTTGATATTACCTTTAATATGTAAAACTAACTGGAAAATGTAACAATTATGAAAATTGAAAATTGTTAATGAGATAAACTTCAATGAATGTCTACGATCAAACTTTACAGTTACATTATATATATATATATATCGTTAAACACTTTTTGCACCTTTGTTTTAGTTTCTTTTCTTATTGACTTTTCTAATTTTTTAATTAGTGTTTTAATGTTTTCTGGATATATAATAACTGTCTGGATAAATAATAACTGTCCAAAAGTTTTATCTTTAAAACTCATTATAAAACTATGAGTTTTAAAGATAAAACTTTTGGACAGTTATTATTTCATATCCCAGAAAACATCAAAATACTAATTAGAAAAGTTAATAAGAAAAGAAACTAAAACAAAGGTGCAAAAAGTGTTTAACGAAATTTGTATGAATGAAAATCTGCTCCCTAAGTATACAAATATATATATTTTTAAATATATATATATATATATATATACCATGACAAACGAAAACGGTCCGCAGGACAAATAACAATTAAATAAGCAGTGACAATAAACAGAACACAACAAAGACTCACTTTTCAATATTTTGACCGCCATTACGGTCGAAATATTGAAAAGTGAGTCTTTGTTGTGTTTCTGTTTATGCGTCACTGCTTATTTTAATTGTTATATATATAGGTAAACTACAGGTAAACAATAAGTAGATACACATACTCATAGTCTTTAATTTGCAGTTAATCAGTCATCAGGGGAGAAGAAATCCGTTTTTTGTCACATTCTCTTCTCTCCTGATGATATTTAAACCAAAAATTAGGGACTATATATATATATATATATATATATATATATATATATAACAGATTCAACAATATATCCACCGTTTGATAGAATAGGTATGTTCTCTAATCGGGATTCGGTCAATTTTCTACGATAAAAAATCAAACTTTAAAAAATTCTTACTTCTGCCTATGAAAAAGGTATTTAAATAAAACCGAAACGTCGGCAACGAGAGTTTGATTTTCTATCCTAGAAAATTGACCGAATCCCGATTAGAGAACACACCTATATATAGTGAGAGAAAAGAATTCATTAACATATTTCAAAAATAAAATTTAAAATACCATATTAAAACTGAAGAAAATAAATTAAATATTCTAAAGATTAATATATGTTAATATTTTCCTATTTAATTTGACAATTGAAATAAATTTAAATCCAAAATATTTGTTTATTCAATTTTGAAAATAGTGGAAAAAGAATTATATTATAGAATTTTAGTATTAATATAAAATACGATATTAATACCAAAAAAAATTGTTTTTTTGTTTATTTGTGAAACTGTAATTAAGAAAAAAGAAATTAGTTAAAAGTAAAAATTAAATTAAAAATAAACACTGGACTCCTGCTGCTTAGTCATTAAATACAATTTTTTAAGGAATAAAGTAATAAAAGAAAAATAAATATACGAGAAATAAACAAAATTAATTGATCATTTGCTGCAATTAAAAATAATTACATATCATAAAACCAGTTAACAATTAAACCTGTACCAATTATTTTAGAAATAATTAGAATAAACACAATATTATTATATAAGTCATTCTAATAATTAGTTAATTATAATTACTCTTTTTTTAATTTAATTACAATTTTTAATTAAATATTTTAATGTAATTATAATTAATTTTTTTTAATGTTAAAAAATCATCAAACATAAGTTATTCGTATAAAAATTAATATGGATTATGGTTAAATTAAAATCTACATTTGTTTAAACTAGTAATTAAATATTAAATTAACAACAATTAATAATATTAGGAATTAATAATTCTCTTATTGCAGACAATATGAGGGTTTACTCCACTACCTGTAGTGAGAGATGATTGGAAGTAAGTTTCCATGCCATTACTTATATTTCATTATGTACTTACTTGCTTGATGATTCTATTTTAATTTTCATATATATATATATTATATTTTTTTTTTCAAAAGATGGCTTGTTTCAATTATGCTGCCATTGTTGTCTTGAATCTTTTTTTTCAAATTCTTCTGTACGAAGCTTTTTTTTTGTTTTTTGTTTTTTTTTTCATTAATAAATCTATTTATTAATGAAGACAGATTAAACTGAACTCTATTTTTATTAATCTAATTTAAATGAGACTTCAAATCCTTTAATAACTAACAATATAGATTTTCAAATTGGTTAACAACAAGAATACTTATTTTTTTTTTGTTACAATTATCTATAAAATTACATAGAAACTATATTAATTTGTTGTTACATTTCACATAAAATTATACTAAATATTTTTTCATTTACAAATATTTAGGAAATAATAAAAAAAAACACGGTTATGTAGCAGTGATTACTAAACTTTTTTTCGCCCTGTACCCCTAAAGAAATTTCTTTTAAACCTCAGAACTATTTAAATTTATATTATGCTCAAGGATAAAAAAACACAAAAACATAAAAAAATCAACCACTTTGAATATAAAATAAAGACAGTATAATTTACAAAGAACAATAATATTCTTGAAATATGTTAACATATTTTATTGGAATAAGATATTTATTATATATATATATTATCAATGATCAAACCACAATATGAAATGGGAAAACAAAACTAATATCTTTTAACTGTAACAAACAGTCTTCACTAGAGTCAAAAAACTGACTGGTCAGTTGGTTTTTTGACTCTGACGAAGACCGATTGTTATGGTTAAAAGGTCTTAGTCTTGTTTTCCCATTTCATATTGTGGTTTGATAATTATATATATATATATGATCAAACCACAATATGAAATGGAAGAAAAAGATCTTTCTAACTAAGTTCCTTTCTAACTTTTTAACTAAGATCTTTTAAACACAACAAGCTGTCTTCGTCAGAGTCAAAAACCCAACTGTTCATTTTGAATCTGAAGAAGACCGCTTGTTACGGTTGAAAGATCTTAGTCTTGTTTTCCCATTTCATATTGTGGTCTGATCATTGATTGTTATTTCATGTGTTTATGTGAAATCTTTTTATTAATATTTCGTATATAATATATTAAACTCTTTAAAAGTGATTATCTTTTTATGATAGCCAAACAGACAACAAAAATATGTGTTACATAAATTTATTAAAGAACTGAAGTCTCATTTTTTTTACTCTTTACATGAGAATGTTTCTTAATCTAAATACTACTATTTAAAGCTGTTTCGTTTATTTATTTTGTTTCAAGTTTTTAATTTTTGTTGCAGTCCTTCCTTAAGGCATACATTATTGAAAATAACACCAAACTTAACTGATGTTTGTTTCTTAACAAGGCCTTGAATTGCCCTAAATAATACTTTCGTTATTGATATTGATATAGCTTCTCGACCAGTGATATTTCAAATTCACAGAAGGGTTCTTGAGGATTTTGGTCATAAACATACAAACTGATTATATGCCGACGTTTCGCCAAAAGTTGTTTGGCATTTTCAAAGCCAAGGATATGGTGCTGAAGGGTTGGTCCAGTGAAAACAACTGTTGTTTTCACTGGACCAACCCTTCAGCACCACATCCTTGGCTTTGAAAATGCCAAACAACTTTTGGCGAAATGTCGGCATATAATCAGGAGTTGTATGTTTATGACCAAAATCCTCAGAATCCCTTCTATGAATACTTTCGTTATTTTGTCAACACTGTAAAGTATTATTTTTTTCATAAAGAACCTTATTGTGCATACATTTTGAGTTGAACTGCCCAAAAAAAATAACTTAACTATGCTTTAACATTCACTTTGGGGCATCTTTGATATATTTTTCTGATTCCATGCATAAAATATATTATTATAAACAATAATCAAAATGAATAGGAATAAAATGCATTAGTCGACTTGTGCATTTTATTTTATCTAATACAGTATATACTATATTATTCAACAAATAATGAATTATAATTTTCCTTTAATTTTTGAAATTTTTTTTTCAAAAGGTCTTTAAAAAAACCTTTTATAGTTCTTTTTTTTATTTCTTTTAAAACCTAAAAATGTCAAGAGAATTATTAATCCCAGAATATCAAATAGATATATATCTGGAATATCTCCTTTATAAATATTCATAACAAGAGAATATTTTTAACAATTCTTTATTTTATTTAAACATTTTTTTCTTTGTAAATCTATTTAAATTTTTCTCACAATTACAAACCTTCGCTTGTGTGAGATTTGAAAACTGTATCCCACGATCCTCTCCTTTTCGTGATAATATGAGTCGAAGATGATATCACTGCAATTAAATTTCATTGTTATCTTATTAAAAATTAAAAAAAAAATAAATAGAAAAACTATTATAAGGTTTTATTATTATTCTATAAACTAGTTTTTTAACAAATTCATTTAGAAGTTACACAAACATACAAGATATTTTTCAAGTTATTTAGCTCTATATTTCGATTGTTATCCGGAGTTATTTTGATTGAAAATAAAACCTCATCAAAACGATGAACAAAATAATTATAATTGAAGGGTAAAAAAGCTAATGAAATGGTCTCCACAAATAAAAATTTAATCGTATAAACAACGCGTTTCGAACAAGTAGTGTTCTTCCTCAGGCATTAATTAAGGGTGAGTGTCTGTGGTACCACACTGTTAATGCCTGAGGATGAACACTACGTGTTCGAAACGCGTTGTTTATACGATTAAATTTTTATAAGTGGAGACTATTTCATTAGCTTTTTACCCTACAATGAGTAAATACCACATATTAACTGATTGCACTACGTTAGAAATAATTATAATTATCATTTAAAATAAATTGCAATCACAACACCAATGATTGTTTTCTTTTTTTTGATTACTAAGTTATTGATTAATCATTCATTATTAAGCATATATTTAATCAATTTTTTTTTCGTTGAAAAATTATAGTAAAAGTAAAGAGTTATATATTACCATAAAAAATAATCATCAGGCTAAATAGAAATAAGTTTTAATTCAATTACGAAAGCGTTTCTTGAGGTAATAAAAAACATATTTACAAGATAGATTTAGATTGAAAAATATCTGTCATTGAACATTGTTCAAAAACAAATTGAATTTTCATGTAATTTGAGTAGCGTTTATATCTGTAATAATCAATAATTAGATTAGATGATTCATCATTAAACATGATGACTTTAGAATGTTTCTAATTATATACAAATTCACCTACTAGTATTTATTTTCGTACGCTATAGAATTACACGGTATAATTTTATCATTCTTAGTTCAATTAAAATATTATTTAAATTCAATTAAAACCTATAAAACCAAACTTTATAATGGATTTATAAATAAGTGCAAACTCATTTAAAAATGAATTCCTTTATTTCCTTCCCTTTTAATACTTGCATTTCTAAACATAAAAACATCAATCCACATGACTAAGCAATACTCATTCATTATAACCAAATACAAACATTTTTCCTTCTGAATAAAATTGAAAAAATTTTTTTATATACTTGCAAGTTGTTCGAAATTATTTTATTAAGTCTATATTTCGTTAATATTTTTTTTTTAAAGCAACAAATCTAATTGGATAATTTGAAAAATACTAAATAAATTATGCATTACCTAGATTTAATTAGATTTTTTTTTTAAAATTAAAAATACCTTATTAGTATATAATAGAATCTTCTAGAATTCTTAATAATATAATTAACACATTAACAATTATAACCATAATGGAATAATAATATAATTTAATATTACTATTTATATAAAAGTACTTAAATTCACAATAATTAATATTATATATTGTACTTAAAATTACATACATTGTACTTATCGCATATTAATATGTAAATTAATAAATCGTTATTATTGGGATTAGATATTTTATGTTGGATTGCTCTTAGTTAAAACCATTTAAAAACAGTGATCTTTCAAATATTTAATTACTTTAAATATTTGAAAGTCACTTTAGTTTCTTAAACTATTTCAACCTTCAATAAAACAAACCTTGTCAATTTTTAAAGGACAAAACTGTTTAATATAATCGATATTAATAAAAAGAAAACGATATATTACTATTATTATTATTTTTAATACTATTCTAAATCGATATTTATATTCGATGGTTATTTATCGATTTTTTTTTTGAAAAAAAAAACTGTTTTGTAATAATATTGATTGAATTAATTCAAATTAGATATTCTAATTTAATTCAACGACTTTAAATGATTGCTGCTCAATGAAAATGTTGACAAATAGCTGGGTTTACGATACTGTAAGCCTTCCATTCAGTGAGTTAGATCTGTCTGTATTTATTATCTGAAAAAATAGAAATTTTCTTTAAGCAGAGAACAGATTCTGTATTCCTTTAAATAAAAAAGAAAAATAGTTAGGTTTAAGACCAGAGAATCATGCATTAAATGTTTTAAGGGGGGCGTCCTTTTTAAAATTGAATTTAAATTAATTCTGCGGTTTTAAGAATAATGTCATTTAAATTCAAATTTAAATTAACTCTGCGGTTTAAACAATGATATTTAAATTCAAACATTTGACTTATAATGGATATATTATTAATTATCGGGTTTATCGTTTGGGTAAATTTATATTTTTGTTTCTATTTTTAAGATTTCTGTGAAATTCTTAATTTTTAATTTCTTTTTAACTAATTTTTAAAGTTCTCCAGCGCACATGTTAAATCTCATAGCGTACATCAGTGTTACTTAAACTTTTTTAGTTCAGGGCGCACCTATGAAACCAAACCAAAACTTTGGGGCGCACCTATGAAACCAAACCAAAACTTTGGGGCGCATCACTGATTTTAATATAGAAAATTTAGTCCTGAGATTTGATAACAGGAAAATGATTGGAAATTAAAATGTATAGTTTCTTTTTTAAGAAAAAGAAAGAAAGAGAGAAAGAGAGACAGAGAGAATGGGAGGGAGGGAGGGCTATTAAAAATGATGTAAATCCCCGAGTAAAGGCAAAGAGGAAGTATTATCCATTGATGCTTAAAGATTAAAGAAATTTACCTTCCAGTTCAAAATATGAAGTGGCCGAGACTTGACTCAGACTTGAAAACCACATACTTGGTGTTTTCTCAAATAAATTAAAATGATGCAAAAACTAAAATATAAATGTGTTATATCAACTTAATCTTCCGTTATCTTGGGGCGCACCTGGCTACCTTCCAGGGCGCACCAGTACGCCTGGGCGCACCGTTTGAGAAGCACTGGCGTACATAGACAGAATTTCACCGCTAGCACACTGAATATAGAATATCATAGCCTGCATACTGAATCTCATAGTATCATACATATCACATCTCATAGAATGCACATTGAATCTCATGCTGTCATACACCATATACCAAATGTCATACATAACCAAATTTAGGTACCATCGAGAGCAAGTATGGTTATTGATAAACCAAATTTCTTTGTTCAAACATCAAATATGTTCTGTTGATATCATTCTGATTCCTAAATCAAATCTCAAGAATGAAACTGCATATTTGAAATATTATTTTATCAACACTTGTCAAAAATAACGACAATTTTTATTTCTAGTGTATAATACACTCTCACAAACTCTATCCTCTCTCTTATCTTTTCTTCTTGCATCCTTCCTTTTCTTCATATGCTATCTCTCTTTAGCATATGATCGTGTAATTAATCCTTTTCCATTTCTCCGTCTTTCTCCCACACACACACACACACACACAGTCAATCAACCATAGACCGTTTTTCTCCTCTCACTCTCACTCGTTGTATTTAAGGTGTAATAAACGTGTTCATTGCTAAACGACCTCCCTATCTATTCTCCGTTAAAGTCTCTTCAAGCGATATACATCTTTTTCACACACAGACAGTCAATCAACCATACATCGTTTTTCTCCTCTCACTCTCACTCGTTGTATTTAAGGTGGAATAAACATGTACATTGCTAAACGACCTCCCTATCTATTCTCCGTTAAAGTCTCTTCAAGCGATATACATCTTTCTCACACACACACACACACACACACACACACAAAGTCAATCAACCATACATCGTTTTTCTCCTCTCACTCTCACTCGTTGTATTTAAGGTGTAATAAACTTGTACATTGCTAAACGACCTCCCTATCTATTCTCCGTTAAAGTCTCTTCAAGCGATATACATCTTTCTCACACACACACACAAAGTCAATCAACCATACATCGTTTTTCTCCTCTCACTCTCACTCGTTGTATTTAAGGTGTAATAAACTTGTACATTGCTAAACGACCTCCCTATCTATTCTCCGTTAAAGTCTCCTCAAGATTTCTCCATCTTCTCTCTCTCTCTCTCACACACACACACACACAAAGTCAATCAACCATACATCGTTTTTCTCCTCTCACTCTCACTCGTTGTATTTAAGGTGGAATTAACATGTACATTGCTAAACGACCTCCCTATCTATTCTCCGTTAAAGTCTCTTCAAGCGATATACATCTTTCTCTCACTCTCTCTCTCTCTCTCTCACACACACACACACAGTCAATCAACCATACATCGTTTTTCTCCTCTCACTCTGACTCGTTGTATTTAAGGTGGAATTAACTTGTACTTTGCTAAACGACCTCCCTATCTATTCTACGATAAAGTCTCCTCAAGATTCTCCATCTTTTTCTCTCACACACACAGTCAATCAACCATACATCGTTTTTCTCCTCTCACTCTCACTCGTTGTATTTAAGGTGTAATAAACTTGTACATTGCTAAACGACCTCCCTATCTATTCTCCGTTAAAGTCTCCTCAAGATTTCTCCATCTTTCTCTCTCACACACACAGTCAATCAACCATACATCGTTTTTCTCCTCTCACTCTCCCTCGTTGGATTTAAGTTGGAATAAACTTGTACATTGCTAAACGACCTCCCTATCTATTCTCCGTTAAAGTCTCTTCAAGCGATATACATCTTTCTCTCACTCTCTCTCTCTCTCTCTCACACACACACACACAGTCAATCAACCATACATCGTTTTTCTCCTCTCACTCTCACTCGTTGTATTTAAGTTGGAATAAACTTGTACATTGCTAAACGACCTCCCTATCTATTCTACGATAAAGTCTCCTCAAGATTCTCCATCTTTTTCTCTCACACACACAGTCAATCAACCATACATCGTTTTTCTCCTCTCACTCTCACTCGTTGGATTTAAGTTGGAATAAACTTGTACATTGCTAAACGACCTCCCTATCTATTCTCCGTTAAAGTCTCCAGAAGTAATACGGAGATACAGTCAAATGTTATATAATAGTATTTCCATGTAGAGATATTTTTAAATTATTTTTCACCAGTAAGAGCGTATAAAAGTAGTTAATTGAATCTTTTCAGATAATTAATATCTTAAACCGCAGAGTTAATTATAAAATATCTTAATATTCATATAGTAAAGACACAAGATTACAAGAATGGAAAAGATAATATTTTTTTGTGGAATTATAGAAAAAGTTTTTGTTTGTTGTTTTTTTTTCGATTACAAAAATAAGACGATAGATTCAGAACCTTTGACAGTTGAAGTGTCAAGAGTTGTAGAGGTGAAGTTGGTAGAGTGTAGAGAAGGACTTTGCCTTGGACTGGGCGTCTTGGCCAAGCCAGGGGAATGAAGAGGCGAATGGATCTTGAGAAGGCCGTTGTGCCCGGTTGAGTTGGAGGAGCTGGCAGCGTGTTGAATGGGGATGGTCAAAGGCGAGTGACTATTGCGATAACTCATCGATGAAGAAGACTGGCTGTATCCGTTTAGGTGACCTCCAAAATCATACATGATAATTAGTATCTTATCAGTTAGAAAAACATGTTTTGAGAAAAGGGGTGTGTGATGCAGGCAAACTGTGTGGAGACTTTAACGGGGAATAGGTGGGAAGATGAGGAACCTATTGGGAACAGTGAAGGTCTATGCTTACAGAAACAGAAGGAGTTAGAAAAAGAGAGAGAGAGAGAGAGAGAGAGAGAGAGAGATAGAAATATGAAGAGTGAGTGAGAGATAGAAAGATAGCAAAGGAGATGGACAGATGACTCACTGACTCTGTCAGAGTCTAATGAGTGAAACTTTAACGAAGAACACTTGTTTTGATTGAAAGATTTTATAATAGAATATATATATATATATATATATATATATATATATATAGTTCAATATAGACAAAGAAACATAGAGAAATCAAAAGAACACACTTACAGTCTGTAATTTTCGGTTTGAAGCGTCTTCAGGAGAGATAAGAGAGGGAAACCAGTGCGCTTGGTTTCCCTCTTTTATCTCCCCTGAAGCGGTTGAAACCGAAAATTACAGACTGTAAGTGTGTTCTTTTGATTTCTCTATGTTTCTTTGTCTATATTGAACTAAATTTGTCCGTTTTGGATCGTATTTCCAACGAAAAAGTATATATATATATATATCAATGATCAAACCACAATAAGAATTGAGAAAACAAGACTAAGATCTTTCAACCGTAACAAGCGGTCTTCGTCAGAGTCAAAAAACCCAAATGACAGACAGTTGGGTTTTTGACTCTGACGAAGACCGCTTGTTACGGTTGAAAGATCTTAGTCTTGTTTTCCCAATTCTTATTGTGGTTTGATCATTGGGTGTTATTTCACGTGTTTATGTCAAATCTTTTTATAAATATATATAAAAATGTATATATATATATATATATATTATATATATATATATATATATATATATATATATATATATATATATATTGATAAAAGTATGGACCGTGGAATAGAAACAAAACTAAAGTTTATCGGGACTCGGTCAGTTCTTCAAGTTCAAATTAAACTCTCATTGCCAACGTTTCAGTCTTGATTTAAAACCTTTTTCACAGGCCTACAAAAACAAAGGGAAATATAAGAAATAATACAATCATTCAAAAATCAAACATAGATAAAAGTGCAATTAAGGTAGTTACAATTAAGAAATTACAATAGAAATTTTTATTGTAATTTCTTAATTGTAACTAGTTGCACTTTTATGTATGTTTGATTTTTGAATGATTGTATTATTTCTTATATTTCTTCTGTTTTTGTAGGCCTGTGAAAAAGGTTTTAAATCAAGACTGAAACGTTGGCAATGAGAATTTAATTTGAACCTGAAGAACTGACAGAGTCCCGATAAATTTTAGTTTTGTTATATATATATATATATATATATATATATATATTGTTAAATAACGCCCCATATTTGCCTTGTAAACATTCCATTAATACTCCATCTCTATATATATAACTAGCTTTCCTACTAATACTCTCATTATTGTCCTGATGATGAATGTGGTACATTCGAAACATGTCGACTAGTAATATCGGTGATAGACTTTATAGTTTTAATGAAGAGACGAGGAAGGAATTTCGGAAACTGGAGAAATTGTGTAAGAAGCAGATACAAGCCAAATATGGGGCGTTATTTAACAATATATGTTTAAATGAAGGACTGCTTCCAACTTTTACAAATATATATATATATATATATATATTATATATATATATATATATATATATGTTAAATTCACAGAGAGAAAACATAGAAAGAGACAACACAAATTCAATACCATATATCGATTGTATCATCATATAGAAATATTAAAAGCTCCGACAAGCTAGGAATTATATATAAATATGTTATTTATATGAATAGAATGTTTCTTAGAAAAAAAAATAACATAAATGAGGAATTCCAAGTGAAAAACAAAATAAAATATTTAATTTCCTTTGACAAGACTTTGTCAAAAGTCTTTTACCTTTACTGTTTCACCTTTCACCTTTAATGTTTGTCTACAAAAATATTTTGAGCATAGAGAAATAAATGCAAATATGAATATCGTTAATAAAATATTTCTGAATTATACAAACCAGTTGGAACTTGATGACAAAGGAATGCTATACTTCTTTATAATGGACATTGTTAACAAAGCAGCGTGATTAATTTATATGTAAATAGAAAGCAGATTTCCTATTATGCATGATGTATTTATTGATTTATCATTCCCATTGATTGTATGTTCTCCTTTTTCTTATGCAGTTTTTCAAACTTTCTTGCTTATTTTCTGTCTTCAGGGTTAAATAAGTGAATAATTTCGGCAAAACTGAGGTTTAACATTGCTATTATTATTGAACATTGTACTTTAAACTAATTTTAAAGTTTAAAATCAGTTAAAAATTGTTGCTGAAATTGTTATTCAGTTATTTAATTCTAAAGAAAGAAAATTAGCAAAAAAGTTTGAAAAAAACTGCATAAAAAATGGTACATAACAATCAAGGGCATTGAATTCAATACAACATATATATATATATATATATATATATATATATATATATATATATGATGTAATTTTTTTTGAGGATTGAGGTCTAATGATTTGAAATTAGTCGTTTTGCTGACGTTTCCACATATATTTATGTCATCTTCAGGGCTTGGAACAAATCAAATAGTAACCTGCATGTGTTAATCATCTAACAGAGTAAATTAAGCTATGATGCATCAAAAAAAGATTTCCAAGACCTGAAGATGACATAAATATATGTCCAAACGTCGGCAAAATGACTAGTTTCATCTCATTAGACCTCAACCCTCAAAAAAAAAAATTACATCATATAAATATTGGGTCAAGAAAACAAACCATGATGAATATATATATACGCTTTCACATGAACACGTGAAATAACAATCAATGATCAAACCACAACATGAAATTGGAAAAAAAGACTAAGATCTTTCAACCGTAACAAGCGGTCTTCGTCAGAGTCAAAAACCCAACTGAGTTTTTGAATCTGACGAAGACATCTTGCTGTGGTTGAAAGATCTTAGTGTTTTTTTCCTACTTCATATTGTGGTTTGATCATTTATATATACATACATTCAATGATCAAACCACAATAAGAAATGGGGAAACAAGCCTAAGATCTTTGATTGTTTGATCATTGATTGTTATTTCACGTGTTTATGTGAAATCTTTTTATATACATACATTATATATATATATATATATATATATATACGAGTTCGAGATTAACAAAGAACAACACACAAAGTAGGGAAACACACTTACAGACTCAAATTTTCGGGTAATCCGTCTTCACGAGAAAAGAGAATGGGAGACCAAGCACGTTGTAGGCGCAACGGCAAGTAACCAACCCGGCAACCGCCAGTGCTGTCAACCATATCCGGTCTTAAAGTATAAAATTAGGAGAAGATATAAACAGAAGCTCAGATAAGCAGTACTGGTTGGGTAAAACTATAAGTAGGTGAAAAATTATAAACAATATAAGATAAAAACAAACTATAAGAAACAAAAATAATGATAGAGAAAAGAAGAAAAAATAAATAAATAAAAATAAATACAATACAAAAAACTTGCATTGGTTGTTTTAGTAAATAAAAGATAGAGACTGAATAAAAGGGTAAGTATGGGAAACTAGTTAAGAATAAGAATTTAGAAAAATAAAATAGGATAAAACAAACTAGTAGTAAGTGAAGAAGACAAAATAGATATACACAAAATATACGAAAGAGGAAAAAAGAAATAAGTACTAGAGAATAAAGAATACTGGAAAAAAAGTACAAAAAAAAAAGTACAAAAAAATTATCTTTTAAGATTAAGTCCAGGTGCACTGCGCGCCCCGAGCAACCAGATGTGGTCTCCCATTCTCTTTTCTCCTGAAGACGGATTACCCGAAAATTTGAGTCTGTAAGTGTGTTTCCCTACTTTGTGTGTTGTTCTTTGTTAATCTCGAACTCGTATTGTGTCCAGTTTGGATCGTATTTCGTTTTATCAGTGAATATATATATATATATATAGGTGTGTTCTCTAATCGGGGTTCGGTCAATTTTCCAGGATAAAAAATCAAACTCTCGTTGCCAACGTTTCGGTTTTATTTAAAACCTTTTTCATAGGCCTACAAACAAAGGATAATAAGAGATCACATATCAACATCAAACATATACACAATCCATTTTCATATTGTGTGTATGTTTGACGCTGATATGCGACCTCCCACCATCCTTTGTTTGTAGGCCCATGAAAAAGGTTTTAAACATATATATATATATTGAAAATCTACATGAGGTGTCCGGTTGTGATATCTGAGTGGTTGATGCGGGACCAAATAAGCTTGACTCATTTTATTCAAAGTTGAAGGCTTCTAGCTCTTATCGAAGTCACGTACAGCGGTTCTTCTCTTCCATGGAGTCATCTCCGCCGACACAGCAAATAGTATAAGGGCTCGCACTCCCTCAGAAAAGGAGTGTTCTGAGAAAAGGAAAAACTCCTTTTCTGAGGGAGTGCGAGTCCTTATACTATTTGCTGTTCGGCAAATAAGCCTTCAACTTGAAAAATGAGTCAAGCTTATTTGGTCCCGCATAAACCAATCAGATATATATATATATATATATATATAAAGATTTCACATAAACACGTGAAACAACAATCAATGATCAAACCACAATAAGAAATGGGAAAACAAGACTAAGATCTTGTTTTCCCATTTCTTATTGTGGTTTGATCATTGTGATATATATATATATATATATATATATATATATATATATATATATATATAGATTTGGTTGAGGTTTAATTAGACTGTGGGTAACAGGCGGCGAGCGTTACCTGTTGGGGACAGAAGCAGGGGGCTCGACCTGTAGGTGGGACTGTTCAATGGACTGGGAGAAGGAGACAGAAGAGGCGATGTGAAGTTTCTATCAGGAGAACTGATTCGCTTGAAAGAGGAGTTCACTGTTGATTTGTACGATGTTTCTGAAAAAACAGGAAAAAAAAAATGTGAATTTGAGATGCCAGATATATACATAAATCACAGATGGGGTTCATGAGGATTTTTGCCATAAACATACAACTCCTGATTATATGCCGACATTTCGCCAAAAAGTTGTTTGGCATTTTCAAGGCTAAAAAACAATTTATTAACGACATAAGTAAAGCAAGACAAATACATCCGCGGATACCAACCAACAGAAAACAAACCAAACAAACCAAAAATTCAGTAAAAGAGAACTACAAAAGAATCATGAAATACCTAGTGTTATTATTAACAATGTTAACTGTTACAATGTAACAGTGTCACGTGTTCATTCAGACTACAGTTATTGTTAATTTCCACATACTATTTTTCTTTTTAAAATAATTTGTAATGTAATACTTAGTTTTTCTGTTTCAAAATTTATACTTCTGCCTATGAAAAAGGTTTTCAATAAAAACTGAAACGTTGGCAATGAGAGTTTAATTTGGACCTGAAGAACTGAGCGAGTCCCGATAAACTATAGTTGTATATATATATATATATATATATATATATATATACCATGATAAACGAAAACGGTCCAGCAGTACAGATTGCACTTAAAATAAACTGTGACACATAGAGAGAAACATAACAGACTTAATATTAAAAAAAAAATTTAAAAAATTAAATTTCTTTTTCCTTTTTTTTTTTTTATAATTTTGTATCTATTTCCTTCACGTTTATTCTCCTTTTTAAAAACATTTTTTTTTCTCTTTGCTCTCGACTTCTTAGTTCCTTTTTTATTTGTCTCCTTTGCGGCAGCACTGCTTTAGCCCTCACCCAGTGAGTTCTTTAGTTGACTGTCGTCCCTCCATCAATTCACTTCTTCTCCTGAGGACGACCGCCATTATGGTCGAAATAATATTGAAAAGTGAGTCTTTGTTATGTTTCTGTTTATGTGTCACAGTTTATTTGAAGTATATATATATTATTAAAATGTGCCGCAGCTTCGGCGTTCACGACTTTCAAACTAAGCTGCTCCATTCTCCTGACAGTTTTACGAATGCATGGTGGTAATTGCCAAATAAGTTGTCCAAAGGACATTGAGACACTACCATGCATTCGTAAAACTGTCAGGAGACTGGAGCAGCTTAGTTTGAAAGTCGTGAACGCCGAAGCTGCGGCACATTTTAATAAAATATGCATCCAAGAAGATTTGCTGCCAACCTATACTAAATATATATATATATATATATATATACTGTGCGAAAATAAGGCTGAAAGCTTATGTGATAAAAAAAATCCTACCATAAGTTTAATAGAATATATTCTGCAGCCTTTATCCATTTAACATAAATTATATACAGTTGGTAAGTACATAATATACATAATAAAAAAGTCTAGTGAATTATTAATTTCATAATTACTATTAATTAATGAATTATATTATTAAATTTTGTGATTTATAAAGCTGTTATACTGACCATGGTAACTTTCATTCATGGCTGACGATTTGTTTGGTGATGAATCTGAAAATAAAAAAAAAAATGAAATTGAAATCTCGTCATGAACAAACTTGGAAAGTCGATTTAATTTTAAATATACAGCAGTTTTTTATATAAACGTATAAATCATCTTGATTGTATTTTTTTATGTTAAATATTTATCTTTATGTAGTTACTTTAGAGATAATACTGACGGATGGATTACCAGTCAAAACATTTTCGATTTAATAAGTGTTTCTTTACTCTGTCTGTCACTCTTCTTCAATTTTAAACTTTTTTTTATATCCTCTTTGTTATGGCCTTCTTGTAATTCCAGAAGAACGAAGGATCTTCTTTCTAAGAATAGAAGAGTTGTAGCCAATGTGATCGCTGTTTCCACGGGACACTGGCTCGTAGGTAGACACGCCACCAGATTAGGATTGGAGGCGAGGGATTTTTGCAGGGCATGCCAGAACGAGGAAGAGGAAGAGACAATTTCTCACTTTCTCTGTCAATGCCATGGTCTGGCTCAAAGAAGGAAAGAAGCACTAGGAGAATACTTCTTTGACAATCTTGAGAACTTAGCATCCACTGGTATCAGGGATCTGTCTAGATTTATTGTTCTCTCGAAATGGTTCGAGTGGACCAGGGACGGGGGAGAATAGCCTCAATTTCTCTTTGTGGTGTCACAAGGGGCCGGCTTGCGGCCTATGTGTGTTCTCTCTTGGGACGGCCACTGTAACCTAACCTAACCTATATCCTCTTTGGAACATCATTCTGAATTAAATTCTAAAATGAATACACATAGAAAAAAAAAACAAAAAAAATATTCCGACTGCCTCGTATTAGTAGAAACCGAGAACGGTTTTGTCCTTATATATATATATATAGGGTATTGTTTTCTTTACCATAATTTACTAAAAAAGACTTTTTCTTCTTCTTGGAGTTTGGTCAGGGTTAATATACGGAATCACCTTTTCGCCAACATCTCGTCTTTATTTTAAGACATCCTCAGGGCTATAAACTAACAAAAAACAATGGCTATTTGTCATATCGACTTTATTATGTTGATTGTAAAGTAGATATGACAAATAGCCATTGTTTCTTGTTAGTTTATAGCCCTGAGGATGTTTTAAAATAAAGGCGAAAATTTGGTGAAAAGGTGATTCCGTATATTAACCCTGACTAAACTCCAAGAAGAAGAAAAAGTTTTTATTATATACTATATATATATATATATATATATAGTTCATTTTAAACAATTTACATTTAATCGTTATTAGGGATACATAATATATATATATATATTGAACCAGTGAGCTTGGTTTCCCTCTCTTATCTCTCCTGAAGACGGTTCAAACCGAAAATTAGAGACTGTAAGTGTGTTCTTTTGATTTCTATATGTTTCTTTGTCTATATTGAACTATATTTGTCCATTTTGGATCGTATTTCCAACGAAATATATATATATGATCAAACCACAATAAGAAAATGTGGTTTGTCAAATGTTGTCAAAACAAGGCTAAGATCTCTTCAACCGTAACCCAACTCAGTTGGTCCCATTTTCTTATTGTGGTTTGATCATTGATTGTTATTTCACGTGTTTATGTGAAAATCTTTTTTTATATATGTACAACTTACAATGTCGTTCCGCTCTCATTTGTTCCCTGGTACCAACTCGAAGAGGAAATGGACTTCCTGAAAATAAAATAAGAACAATATTAGTTCATAATACAATAAAACTTAGTTTTTTTATAAATTTATTTTAATATTAATTTGCTATTAAGAGGACAGAGTAGCCCAGTTGTTTGCGTGGTCGTTTCTAGATTGGTAGACCATTAAAAGTCAAAGTGGAGTTCAATACACACCTCCATTTGAAATTCTCTAGAATGGACTTAAACTAAGAAAATGAATAGTCATGAATGAATGAATGAATGGCAAATGAATAATGAATAGTGCCGAATTTTTTTATGAATATTTTCATTTCTCATTTAGAGAATTCAGTATTTAGCGTATGTAAAACTACCTCTCACACATTTCTCTCATTCGTCATTGTAACCCTTTTTTATACTCTCTCACTTCCTCCTACGAACCAAATCCCTGAGGCCACCCCTCCTCTCATTCCGTCTCACTTACTCACTTTAAATCAATCTCTCCTTTTACATCTTATGTTGCTATTATCAGTGCTCCTGTGTTTTCACTCTTATCTTCTCTTTAACTGAATGTTCCTTTGTAATATAATACAATAGTTATTAATAACAATATGCATGTCATTCTGAGGTAAAATGGATAAACCAACAAAAGTCTCCACACAAATGAAGTTTTATTCAACGCGTTTCAAACACTTTGTGTTCATCATCAGGAAGACACTATAATACAAATTATATCTAATTAGTTACAAAAATTAGAGTGAAATAATAAAAAATACAAATTCAATTAAGAGAATTCAAGACATACCCAAGGATGTGGTACTGACGGGTTGGTCCAGTGAACACAACTAGTAGGAAGCAAATCCGTTGCGAAAGAGTGGGGATAGGCAATTTAGGAGATAAGGGACAAAGGCTTCGGGTATGCTTGAAAAACCTTTAACTGAAATACAGAAGGCCAGATCCACTAATTTAGAGGAAAGAAACCTTTTTTTTTTCTTTCTTTTTTTTTATATTTATTTATTTTTTAATTTATTCTATGTGATTCTAGGAACAGCTTAAGAAATTTTGGACACCCTTGGAGAGGCAGAAGGATTATTAATGACGGCCTTGTTTATTTCAAAAGCTTCCAAATTACAAATTTCTTTATACTTTCTATTTGCATGTAGGATGGTAAGGTTGAAGTTTGGATCAAAGCTGTGATTTTGTGTGACAAGGTGTTTCGCAAAATGTGAAAAAAATTCTTTATTATTCTTATTGTCATTTTTCCTTTGCAAGTATTCATTAAAATGTTCCAGGGTTCTTTTCTCAAAGGAGAGCATAGTCATGCCAATGTAAAAACATTGACAATTCATTTGTGTGGAGACTTTTGTTTGTTTATCCATTTTACCTCAGAATGAGTAAATACCACACAATTACGGATTGCACAACTAATGATATGCAAGTCAGTATGATTTCAGGTTCTAGTGCCTTTTAACTCACCTTTGACCTGTATCCCATTGAAGTACACATATATCCTGTACTTGCCAGGTTTGTGTGTATGCAGCGATACATTGTACAGGTTCTCCGAAATCTTCTGCACTGTATGTGGCATAGACTGCTTGTCACGTACTATGTCAATAATGATCTCCCCAAGTCCACCTGTTCCTGACGACTCCATCCTAAAGTTGTGAATACTGTCAGGAATTGCCGGTGAGTCAATTCCTATTAACTAAAAAAAAAAAAATATATCAGAAAAATTATCATTTTAATAACTTTAAAAAAAAAATTTAAATTTACTTACTATAAATTTTTTTATAGTAAAAAAACATTTTTTTTTATAAAAAAAAGTATAATTATATTTTAAATAAACCAAAAAAACACCATCTTATTGACGCCAATTAAAAAATTATTGTTCAGATAAACGTGCAATTTAAACTAAAAAAAATTAACATATAACTTTAACAATATTTAAAAAACATTTTTAAAAAAAAACAATCCACCTTCCATAAAAAAAAGCACATATGATATTTGTCACGTTTTTATTTAAACTAGACAGTTGTTGCTGAAATTCGAAAAAGTGTTTTTCTTTAAAAAAAAAATTAATTTAAAATGTATAAGAAAAGAACACATAGGAAAACACATAGGTTACTTCAATATTTCGACCATGTCGTAATCAAGAGAAGAATATGAGTTCTGCTCAGCTAGCAAACAGCGACTCTGTTGTTTGTCGTGTTGTTTCTACATATTTTGTTGTTGAAATTGATTGGTATATATGTAAAATATGCATATATAATATAAAAATCAACTCAGTTGGGGTTTGACTCGACTGAGCAAGACCGCCTTTTACGGTTGAAAGATCTTAGTCTTTTTTCTTATTTCTTATTGGATGTTGATATATATATATATATATATGAATGATCAAACAACAATATGAAATGGGAAAACAAGACTAAGATCTTTCAACCTAGCAAGTGAGAGTCAAAAACCCAACAGGGTCAATTCACAGTTGGGTTTTTGACTCTGACGAAGACCACTTGTTACGGTTGAAGGATCTTTAGTCTTGTTTTCCCATTTCATATTGTGGTTTGATCATTGATTGTTATTTCACGTGTTTATGTGAAATCTTTATATATATATATATATATATATATATATATAAGAAGTTCAAACCATAAAAGAAAAGAAAAACTAATGAAATATATGCTCTGAGGCCTTTCAATTTATGTCGTCAGAGAGCAACAAAGTAAGAAAAAAGAAAGTAACACACAAGTTAACCAGAAAGTTCCTTATCGTTAATTTTTCTGTTGCCTACTTTTTTCTTGCTTTGTTTGTTCTCTGATGACATAAATTGAAAGGCCTAGAGTATTTATTTCTATTGTTTTTCTTTTTTCTTGTGGTTTGGACTTCATTGATTGCATTTCGTGTTTATTTTTTTCGTTTCTGCACACTATATAATATATATAAATATATATAAGTACAGTTTATCAGCAAATCTTCTTGGAGGCATATTTTGTTGAAATATACCGAAGCTTCGGCATTAACGACTTCCAAACTAAGCTGTTCCAGACAGTTTTACGAATGAAGTGTTTCATAAAAACGTCTCAATGTCCTTTGGACAACTTATTTGGGAATTACCACCTTCTATTCGTAAGACTGTCAAGAGACTGGAACAGCTTAGTTTGAAGGTCGTGATACAGCAGCCAAAGCTGCTGTACATTTCAACAATATATATATATATATATATTTGACACCGCACTCCACCGTCAATATTCAAGAGTTTTTGAGGACTTAATTTGATTTTTTTTTATACAATAATATATATACACTCTTTGCTCCATTATTTTCAACAACAAAAAATCGCCGAGCATTCAATCACTTGTCTAACCTCCTCTAAGCTATAAAATAAAAACAACACATGCTATATACCAAAAACTGTAAACATATAATCACAACTAGTGTACCAACACAACAACAAACATTTTCTACTTAGACTGTAAACAGCGCGCGAAATTCAAAAAGTCACCTCACTTTTTGATCACAGCTCGTATAAATTGTTTTTTTTATTTCTACACTAGTATTAGAATTGAATCAACTTATTTTTCAGTCAGGGGAGATAATCACTGCAATATTTAACCATTCCTGTTTTCTTGTGAAATAAATATTTATACCTGCCATACATGTCACTAACTAGCAATGCTATCTTTAAGTTGATCTGGTTTTTCATAACATGCAAATAACATATGTTTGAAACACAGTTTTAATTATCTCATGACAACTACCTTGACTCAAGAATATTAAACGAGTTTTTGTTTTTTTTTTCATTTTTAATTTCATAAATTAAATATATATATAAAAAGATTTCACATAAACACGTGAATTAACAATCAATGATCAAACCACAATATTAAATGGGAAAACAAGACTAAGATCTTTCAACCGTAAGAAGCGGTCTTCGTCAGAGTCAAAAACCCAACTGAAACACTAGATGCAGGAAACATCTGGTGAGTGGTTGAGAAGAGTGGAAGGGAAGAGTGGTATTTTAAAAGGGTGAAAGTGCAGGAAAGGACAAATGTCCAGACAGGGATGTTTGGAGAAACAAAGGAGTACATCCCTAAAGGGATGTACAGAAACATCCCCTTCTGGACATTTGTCCTTTCCTGCACTTTCATCCTTTTAAAGTACCACTCTTCTCACCCCTTACCAGATTTTTTCTGTACCTAGTATTTCAGTTGGGTTTTTGACTCTGACGAAGACCGCTTTTTACGGTTGAAACATCTTAGTCTTGTTTTACCATTTCTTATTGTGGTTTGATCAACCACTGTATATATATATATAAACTTTAACACATAGGAAAGAACACAGAAAGTCACTACAGAACTCACTTCGATATTTCGACATCCATCGTCATAGGAATATATTTATACAAATACAGAATACAATATACTGTCACATTTTAAAGTTGTGTTTAAAAATTGTTTTGCTGATGACTATTTAATGTATTATTTGTGTTGTATGAAGTGATGTTTCGAATGCAAATACAGTAATTCTTAAAACAAAAAAAATTGTTGACAAATATTCCTTAATTTAATATCCATACATCGTTTTAGTATACGTAATATATATTTTTAAAAAAAAGTAAGAGAGAATCCCGGGCCGACCCGACCTAAATGTTATAATTGACATTTTGGTCCTGACCCGACCCGAATGTTATATTGACATTTTGGACCCGATCCGAACGTTATAATTGACATTTTGTGTCAGTTCCGACCCGAACGTTATAATTGACATTTTGAGGCCGACCCGATCCAAACGTTATAATTGACATTTTGGGCCCGATCCAACCCAAATGTTATAATTGACATTTTGGGGCCGACCCGATCCGAATTTCGTTTCTGGTCGGGTCGGACTCGGGCTCAAGCTTAAGACCTTATCTCTGCTACATTGCCAATCCGTTGTGTAGATTGTTGTAAATAACCAACATCTTAACTCCTTTAAGAAGCACTCTCGCAAACTATTACTTTCTCAACCTTTTTCCCTTCTTATTTAAGATTGTTACAATGTGTGGGCGCATGCGCACTACCTTGACGCCGTTGGGGTCATAGACGAAGCAGGTATATGGTGTGTCGTGCACTGGGTTGCCAGAGTGTTTCACTTGTATTCTCCATTCCCCTGGTTCGTCTGGTTGGAAGGTCGCTGAGTAGACTCCGTTCTTGTGGTTGACAGGACAGTCTAGCCATCTTCCTGTGGGTGACTCAGCAGTAACTTCTACCTGTCCACTGCTCGACCCGTTCGAGTTCACCTGGGAGTCAACAAAGCCTAGTATTATAGGACAGTCCATCTAATAGTGCTCATACGAGAGATCTGAGGTGTCATCCTGTACTGAGAACACGCTCACATCAAGTACTCAATTCTAAGATTCAAGTATTAGACATATCTTGGAATACTAAGGTTCAAATATTTTATTTGATATATATATATATATTAATGTTCAAATATTAGACACATCTTGGAATTCTAAGGTTAAAATATTAGACATATCTTGGAATTCTATGGTTAAAAATTTGACTATCTTGAAATTCCAAGTTTCAAATATTCAAAATATCTTAGAATTCTAAGGTTCAAATATTAGATACATCTGGAGTTCTAAGGTTAATATATTTGACATATCTTGGAATTCGATGGTTAACATATTTGACTATCTTAAAATTCTAAGTTTCAAATATTCAAAATATCTTAGAATTCTAAGGTTCAAATATTAGATACATTTGGAATTCTAAGGTTAATATATTTGACATATCTTTGAATTCTATGGTTAACATATTTGACTACCTTGAAATTCCAAGTTTCAAATATTCAAAATATCTTAGAATTCTATATGGTTATAATATTTGACTATCTTTAAATTCCAAGTTTCAAATATTAAAATATCTTAGAATTCTAAGGTTCAAATATTAGATACATTTGGAATTCTAAGGTTAAAATATTTGACATATCTTCGAATTCTAAGATTCAAATCTAAAACTATCTTGGAATTCAAATTTTCAAATATTTGACATATTTTGGAATTCTAAGGTTCAAATATTAGACATATCTTGGAATTCTAAGGTTCAAATATTAGACACAACTTGAAATTTTGATTTAAAAAAAAAAACAATGTGCCTCACCACTCCTCTACAGTATAATCATACACAACTAGAATTTGATATTGTATGTATACACATAGTATTAATGAACTATGTTATTGTTACACAAATAGAGAAAGTCTGTAAGCTAAAAATGTTTTTTCATAAAACATGAAGTAATACTGACCAGCACTTCGACGATAGAGCCAACAGCGCATGGTTCCATTCCTGTATAGGTGATGTTAGTCAGCTGCGGCATGGCTCTGATATGGATGGGAGAGCCTTTGACATGGTCACCATCGTATAAAACATTGACCTAAACAATCATGTAAAATATTAAAACCTAAACAATGTGTATAATATGTTGACCTAAACAATAATGTACAATATTATAACCTAAACAATCGTGTAAAATATTTTGACCTAAATAATAATGTATAATATTATGACCTAGAAAATCATGTATAATGTTATGACCTAAACAATCATGTAAAATATTATGACCTAAACAATCATGTAAAACATTATGATCTAAACAATAATATACAAAACTATGACCTAAAGAATCATGTAAAACATTATGACCTAAACAAGCACGTACAATTTATGACCTAAACAATCATGTAAAATATTATGACTTAAACACGCATTTACAATATTATGATCAAAACAATCATGAATAATATTATGACCTAAACAATCATGTAAAATATTATAACATAAATAGTCATGTAAAATATTATGACCTAAACAATCATGTATAATATTATGACCTAAACAATCATGAAAAATATTATAACATAGTCATGTAAAATATTATGACCTAAACAATCTTGCAAATATAATGACTTAAACAATCATGTAAAATATTATGACATAAAAAAAATAATTAAATACTCCAGTATGATTCACAGCTAAATCCAAATATGTCATTCAAACTTCTATTTAATTAACAACTTCAATCAAATATTGAGTAGTAGTAGTAGTAGAAGGTGGGGAAACTCTAGCGAATTAGTAGTATGCATATAATGTGGATCGATGAATATTAACGTTGCAGCTAAATGCATTACACAATTGTATTGCAAGTAAATTCTTGCGAATTCAGAATTGAATTGACGCCGAGTACACGGCTTGACAGTCTTGAATTGTATAAATTGATTTCAATGTATACAATTGAAAAATTTTTCAATTTTCCGAAGTTTTAAAATAGTATTTACTCATTAAAGGGTAAAAACCTAATAAAACAGCCTTGACATATACAAATTCAATAGTTTAAACAACGCGTTCCGAACACTACAATGTTACTTAGTTAATTTAGTAGAATAATATAAAATGATACTATGCTACTAAGTTGATAACTCACTGATGTTGTATTTTTCATTCCCATGTCTGAAGAAGAACACTACGTCTTACTAAGTTAACTTAGTAGTATAATATAAAACGATGCTGTGCTACTAAGTTGATAACTCACTGATGTAGCTGTATTTTTCATTTTTATGTCTGAATAAGAACGCTACGTGTTCGAAAAGCGTTGCTTCAACTATTAAACTAGTATTTGTGGAAGACTATTTAATTTCCTTTTTTACTATACAATTCTTTACAATTTTCTTAACCCAAAATAAGGTTTTCCTTTTTAAATTACACATTATTTTATAGGCCAAGAGTTGTTTTCACAGGACCAACCCTTCAGTACCACATCCTTGATGTCTTCCTGATGATGAACACAAAGTGTTCGAAACGCGTTGTTGTTGTCGAATAAAACTTCATTTGTGTGAAAACTTTTGTTTGCTTATCCATTTTACCTTACATTATTATTATTATTATCTTTCCTTAAAATCAGATTATATGGGAAAAAAGGTTTAATTATTAATTAGATATAATTAACTAGTTGTTTATTAAATTGTTTTACCTCGTGCATGCCTATCCTGGTGGGGGTAAAGACAGCCTTGGCTGAAGAAGAATTGAGTGCCAGCCGAGAAGGAGTCTTCTCTCCTTCAGGAGCAACCACTTGCACCGATATCAGATTAGTGTCGACTTCGTCACTCAGAAAGTCAATCTTGACGTTTGTCTGAAACGGAAAGACAGTCATCAAATCAAAGCAAAAAAGATGACGTCAAAAAACACGACTTCGTCACTCAGAAAGTCAATCTTGACGTTTGTCTGAAACGGAAAGACAGTCATCAAATCAAAGCAAAAAAAGATGACGTCAAAAAACACGACTTCGTCACTCAGAAAGTCAATCTTGACGTTTGTCTGAAACGGAAAGACAGTCATAAAAATCAAAGCAAAAAAAGATGACGTCAAAAAACACGACTTCGTCACTCAGAAAGTCAATCTTGACGTTTGTCTGAAACGGAAAGCCAGTCATCAAATCAAACCAAAAAAAAGATGACGTCAAAAAACACGACTTCGTCACTCAGAAAGTCAATCTTGACGTTTGTCTGAAACGGAAAGACAGTCATAAAAATCAAAGCAAAAAAAGATGACGTCAAAAAACACGACTTCGTCACTCAGAAAGTCAATCTTGACGTTTGTCTGAAACGGAAAGACAGTCATAAAAATCAAAGCAAAAAAAGATGACGTCAAAAAACACGACTTCGTCACTCAGAAAGTCAATCTTGACGTTTGTCTGAAACGGAAAGACAGTCATAAAAATCAAAGCAAAAAAAGATGACGTCAAAAAACACGACTTCGTCACTCAGAAAGTCAATCTTGACGTTTGTCTGAAACGGAAAGACAGTCATCAAATCAAAGCAAAAAAGATGACGTTAAAAAACACGACTTCGTCACTCAGAAAGTCAATCTTGACGTTTGTCTGAAACGGAAAGCCAGTCATCAAATCAAAGCAAAAAAGATGACGTTAAAAAACACGACTTCGTCACTCAGAAAGTCAATCTTGACGTTTGTCTGAAACGGAAAGACAGTCATCAAATCAAAGCAAAAAAGATGACGTTAAAAAACACGACTTCGTCACTCAGAAAGTCAATCTTGAAGTTTGTCTGAAACGGAAAGCCAGTCATCAAATCAAAGCAAAAAAAGATGACGTTAAAAAACACGACTTGACTTCGTCACTCAGAAAATCAATCTTGAGGTTTGTCTGAAACGGAAAGACAGTCATCAAATCAAAGCAAAAAAAGATGACGTCAAAAAACACGACTTCGTCACTCAGAAAGTCAATCTTGACGTTTGTCTGAAACGGAAAGCCAGTCATCAAATCAAAGCAAAAAAGATGACGTTAAAAAACACGACTTCGTCACTCAGAAAGTCAATCTTGACGTTTGTCTGAAACGGAAAGCCAGTCATCAAATCAAAGCAAAAAAGATGACGTTAAAAAACAAAACTATAAGAAATGACATTCATAGAATCTACGATAAATAACAAAATATATAAGGTTGTTTAATAAAACGATTTTATTAATCTGAAACAGAATAATGATGGTCACTTACAATCAATGTTACAAAGCAATGGTGTTAATTATAAATAAACAAACGGAAAGCCAAACAAACAATATTGTACAACAATAATAATAGTAAATAGTAAAGGAATGAACATACCTGAAACAGAATAATTAAAATACAGGCTATTAAACACCTCTAGTGATTACAGCAGAAACATAAATAAATTATGAACCTACAAAGGATTAGTACACAGTGCTATCTATGACAGTCTATAAGTGACCCTTATAAGTACTTATAACTGTACTCCATTCTTACTTTATTCCAACCCTTATCTTTAAATATTATAAGAAAAGATCGTTTCCAGTCAGACCAATTTAAGAGACCTATCTTGGTCAAATTAATTTCGTACCAATCCATAGATGGGCCAGATAAAAAGAAACGGAGTATTTCAATAATATTGGTTTCCTTTGTCACTTTATGTCTGCAGCATTCATTTTCAAACCTTGACAGCCAGCCAGTAGGATCTTGAGTTTTGTTAAATTTATCTAGAATAAACTTCTTTTCAACTTCATGTAATTTCACTTCATCTGCTAAATTTAATTTACTTTCTAATTCCTTTATTCTTTTAATTAGAAATATTTCTTCTTGAGATTTGCTAGCGACCATAGCAGTACCTTCAGTATTGTTGTGAGATTCCTCTAAAGGCATGTTTTTATAGCATAAATTCTCGTCCTCATCAAAATACTCCATTTTATGTCATCTTCTATCTTTATCCTTACCTTACGGTACTCGTTTATAGGTTTAATGGAGCTAACAGCACTTTTAACTGTTGGTTTAGAAAACAATACCTTATGATCCATTAGATTTTGATACTCAAGTGGCAGGAAGCACCAGAGTTGTTTGTCTTCAGATAAGCCAGCTAACTGAAAATCATTCTCACTCTTCCTTACTATATGAACAAATAATCTTCTAGCCATCTTAAACTTTGTATAATAGATGTAATTTAATTTGTAAGGTTGTTTTATAAAACGATTTTATTAATCTGAAACAGAATAATGATGGAAAGAAACTCACAATCAGAAACAGAATAATTAAATTACTGGCTATTAAACACCTCTAGTGATTACAGCAGAAACACTAATAAATTATGAATCTAAAAAGGATTAGTACACAGTGCTATCTATGACAGTGTTGCCATGGGCAACGGTGTCAAAGTAAATAAAAGAACCAACCATGAACAAATAACTATCGGCATTTACAAATATTACTTTTTTGTTATTTATATATTAAACTAGCTGACCTACCCGGCTTTACCCGGGAAACAATTTAATTCCAACTTTGTCTAATACAATTAGTAGTTGATAGATTAGATTAAACAAATAATAAAAAGAATATTTTTTGCCGAACAATACATAAAGAAATGAAACGTCTTCTAGTTAGATAGCATCGATATATATAATAATTTATCATTTTGCCTATATGGAGTAGGGCCGGATACTAATTACTAATAATTAAATATTTTAAACAAATGAATTAATCAATCAGGAATAAATAAAGAAGCTTTAAAATTATTAAACTTCAACAAAATACTTTAACTATTCTTTTAAGATTAGAATTAATAGTTCAAATACTATCATTGTTATTCGTAATACTATCATGCATACTTAAAGTTAATAAGTTATTATTTAACGCATAACTTTTTTTAATGCTTAAAGCAAGTTAAACCAATTATATATGAAAAGTTAATTGTAAACTATTGACAATAACTAAAGCTTTGTTAAACTTAATAAGAAACCCATATAAAATTACAATAATTATCTTTAATATCAATCTGAAAACAATACTAAAATTTCTGGTACCTGGTTATTTCCAATTGAACAAAACGTTGGAAATATTATAAAAAAGAATAACCTACCTGCGGCCGCTATTACCAATTACAGTCAAAATGTAAATAAACAGGTTATACAGCAAACCTTATTATAATATTTTTGGGATGTTACCTGAACCACAACTCTGACTTTAAAAAACTTTACATAACCTTCCCGAGGATATACCTAATAATTTCCTAAATTTTCACGGCGATTGGATTTATAGTTTTTGAATCTATCGAGTACAAACAAACAGACATACATTCATTTTTATATATATAGAGATTATAAAAAGATTTCACATAAACACGTGAAATAACAATTAAATATCAAACCACAATATGAAATGGAAAAACAAGACTAAGATCTTTCAACCGTAACAAGCGGTCTTCGTCAGAGTCAAAAACCCAACTGTCTGTCAGTTGGGTTTTTGACTCTGACGAAGACCGCTTGATACAGTTGAAAGATCTTAAGTCTTGTTTTCCCATTTCATATTGTTGTTTGATCATTGATTGTTGTTTCACGTGTTTATGTGAAACTTTATATATATACATATATATAAAAATATAGTTTATCAGGACTCGGTCAGTTCTTTAGGTTCAAATTAAACTCTCATTGCCAACGCTTCGGTCTTAATTTAAAACCTTTTTCATAGCAGAAGTATAAATTTTGAAACAGAAAAACTAAGTATTACATTACAAATTATTTTACAAAGAAAAATAGTATGTGGATTTTAACAACAACTGTAGTCTGAATGAACACGCGACACTGAACTGTCAGTTCAGTGTCAGACACGTGAAACAGTTCAGTGTCACGTGTTCATTCAGACTACAGTTGTTAAAATCCACATACTATTTTTCTTTGTAAAATAATTTGTAATGTAATACTTAGTTTTTCTCTGTCAAAATTTATACTTCTGCATATGGAAAAGGTTTCAAATAAAGACCGAAACGTTGGCAATGAGAGTTTAATTTGAACCTGAAGAACTGATCGAGTCCCGATAAACTATAGTTTTGTTTCCATTCCACGGTCGATACTTTTATCAATATATATATATATATATATATATATAAAACAGTTCAAAATTGAAGATAGGTAGCACACAAAGTAAAGTAACACACTTACAAACACAAATTTTTGGGCAATCCGTCTTCAGGAGAAAAAAGAAAGAGAAACCAAGCACGTTGTAGAAGCAACGGCTAGTAACCGTGTTACTAGCTTCTACGTGCTTGGTCTCCCTTTCTCTTTTCTCCTGAAGACGGATTGCCCAAAAATTTGAGTTTGTAAGTGTGTTTCTTTACTTTGTGTTCTACCTATCCTCAATTTTGAACTGTTATTGTGTCCAGTTTTGATCGTCTTTCCGTTTATTAAGTGTATATATATATATATATAATTAAAGTTACAGCTAGAGAACACAAGAAAAAGGACAAACACTCACGAATCTCGATAATTTCGGCGTTTTACCGTCTTCAGGAGAATAGAAAGAAAGAAAATAAAAGAAGAAAAAATGAAGGAACGGAGACGTAAATGCGTCCACTGGCCTATGTAAACAACGATACAATGATACGCAGTGCAGCCACCTTACTAACGTGGACCAGTTATATATATATATATTAAATCGGAAAGACGATCATAACTGGACATAATACGAGTTCAAAATCGAAGAAGAGTTAACACAAACAGTTTAAAGAAACACACTTACAAACTCAATTTTTAGAAAATCCTTCTTGAGGAGACCAACCACCCTGGAAACCCAAGAGTTACCTGACATTCTGTTTCCGGTGTGCTTGGTGGACCTCTCTATTTTCTCCTGAAGAAGTATTTTCCGAAAATTTGATTTAGTCTAAACCAAAGTAAAAAACGACTAAAATCGTTCAAACAAAACATTCAAACTCAGACTAATGGGAATATAATTCGCATGACTTCTCTCAAAGAATATACATTCTTGCTTTTATTCTCAATGAAATATTATAATTAGCATTCCTTTAGAACATAAATATATCATTTATTTATTATTCTATTCTCTTTTGAACTTATTTAATTTATGATGTTTTTTTTTAAATTGGAAAACTTAGTTCGTTAGCTGAAATGGCAGTTTGTCGATTTTAATTTGCTTTTTTTTTTTCGCCTCTCATCATCTGGAGTAATAACTCAAAGATGTATGCATCTTCAGAAATGACTTGCGTTCTCTTAAATAAACTATAATGGGCTCATGTCAAAAAAAATCCAGTAATAAATACCATTTGTTTTGGTTTATTATTCAATTTTGAAACTGAAAGATAAATTAAAATCGGTTTTAAAAGAATAAGTATAAATCAAATCATTTTTCGTTATAGGTATCAAGCTAAAAAGAAATAAAGCATAAACTTCTAAAAGGAGGCTAACATGATTGGAATGGAAAAGGATTCATTTGTTTTTGACTTTTGTTTGAATTGAGTTTCTGCAAGAAATGCATTTCGTTATTACCACAGAGGTTAGTATTATTAATATTAAACATATAATCTATCGTCATACCTCGTACATTACTGCCGTAGCTGTCGGACCGGTTTCGGCTGTCACCCATCTTCAACATCACCCATCTACTCAATCAGTAGATCAGTTCGTGTTGAAGATGGGTGACAGCCGAAACCGGTCCGACAGCTACGGCAGTAATGTACGAGGTATGACGATAGATTATATGTTTAATATTAATTCTGCAAGAAAGACCCACCTTTGATAATGGTCCCTTAACAGATTATTCTAACGTATCACGACTCATTGGACTCCCTTCCAAGATTAGCCAAACAACTTGATTTTAATATAGTGTTTTCTAATCGTAACAACGTGAGCAATATGTTAATAAAAAACTCTCCCAGCGAATTAGAGTCCGGTGGTATTTATAAAATTCCGTGCAAAAATTTCCATAAAATTTATATTGGTCAAACTGGTAAATCATTAAAGACGTGTAAAACAACACCAATACAACGTAAGTAGACAGGAAAAAAGTAGTGCCTTATTCTTGCATATAAACAATGAAAATCATCATATTGATTGGACAGGAGCTAAATTTATTACCTATGAAAACTAGATGTTGATAAGAAATATTATTCAATCGTCTCTAATTCAATTTAACAGATCAAATATTATAAACATTGGTAACGGGTTCTTCAAGCTTGATACTTTCGTCACGAGGGTAATAGCCTCTTCAAAGATAGTTTTTTTTACTTTTTCTTACCGTACTCCTTTGTTTCCCCAAACATCCCTTTCTGGACATTAGTCCTTTCCTGCACTTTCACCCTTTTAAAATACCATTTTTCCCTCCCACTCTTCTCAACCCCTCACCAGATGTTTTCTGCATCTTGTGTTATACCAGTTATTCCTGTCAGGCATGTTCAGCAAATTTATTTTATTAATTGTTGCTATAATTTCTTAACAGTGAGTGACACAAAAGGTCATGGGTGGTCTAGTATAGAATTATAAACGATAAAAACGATTGAAGAGCTGTCTAAGTGCAATTTTTTTGTTGAGCTAGTTCTTTCAATAGGATACAAAAGCACCTTAGGAAACAATCAAAAGAGTCTATTGTCAATAACTACCATATTTGGGGTTTTTTATCGGTATAGCGGCCAAAACAATGCTTAAAGAGCAGAGGTTCTCAAAGTGGGTTCCGCGACTGTCTGGCGTTCCGTGAAAAACATTTAGTAAAAACATTTTTCTAAAATTTTTTTTGTGTACATGGATTTATTCTATATAACTTGTAAAGCATGAAACCGAATAATGTTTATATCTACTTATACACATCAGAGAAGTGGTCAAAATTTTATTCATATTTAGGATGAATCACTAGTCAGTTTTTGGAACTATCTGGTTCCCGAATTTCTTGCTATTGCAAAAGTAGCACTTCACACATTGCTGCCATTTCCCACTACTTACTTATGTGAAACTGGATTTTCCCTTTAAACTGCCATAGAAACCAAATACCGAAGTAGACTTAATGCTGGGGCTAACTTGAGAATGAAACTCTCAACTATAAAGCCAAAAATGATTACAAAACAAACTCTGTGTTAAAATTGCTAGTAATTCTGTTTTACGTGTTGTGCACATGTGGAAAATATGGAAATTAAAATCTTTTAGTTTTGAATTTTTATTCAAAAAATACCCATAGCAGTAATATTACTTTTTTAATTGTCTTTAAACATATATACTATTTGTTTAATCAGTTGGGTTCTTGACTCTGACGAGGACCGCTTGTTACCGTTGAAAGATCTTAGTCTTGCTTTCCCATTTTCTTATTGTGGTTTGATCATTGATTGTTATTTCACGTGTTTATGTGAAATCTTTTTATATATACTTAATATGTATATGCAAAAAGATTTCACATAAACACGTGAAATAACAATCAATAATCAAACCACAATATGAAGTGAGAACACAAGACTAAGATCTTTCAACCGTAACAAGGGGTCTTCGTCAGAGTACCTCTTGTTGCCCATTGGGTTTTTGACTCTGACGTAGACCGCTTGTTACGGTTGAATGATCTTAGTCTTGCTTCCCCATTTTCTTATTGTGGTTTGATCATTGATTGTTATTTCACGTGTTTATGTGACATCTTTTTATATATACTATTTAAAAAGGCATATGAAAATATTTATATTATGATTGTATGTAATCATTCATAATATATTCTGGGGTTCCCAGGAAAGTTACTGTAATCAAAAAGGGTTCCGCGTAGAAAAAAGTTTAAAAAACTCTGTTATAGAGTAACTCACTGTGAGGATTGTTCGCGTCTAATACCATGCGCCTGGTTATGATACTCGCCTACACGCGCAGTTGATGAATTGGGCTGTTGCAATCTATCTATCTGGATCAATCATCTATATAATATATCATATATCATATCATATATCAATCTATATCATATCGATTAATCAAACAAAGTTTTTGTTCCATTTTATAGAGATTTTTGTCCTTTGTGTTTTATAAGTTCTTTTATTTACATAATAAAATAATATAGTAGATACATCAACAAAAAAGAATGAATAACTGAGATATAAGAAAAAAGAATAAAAAGCTAGAGGTGAAGACAAGTCACACTTAGTCATCACATTTCTCGTTAAGTATCTAGGTAACATAACCTTGATATTATAAAATGTTTTGATTTTTAAACATCACTCATGTGACACATTGTCCTTGGAGACTTAATATAAATAAACATAAATGTACGCATATGTATCTAAAATGTTTATATTTATTTCAATATGGATTATCTATTTTCACTGAAAATACTTCCATCGGAATATTAGATCAACATTTTTTTTTTTTTTTTTGAAGTTATGCTCAGATTGTTCTGTTGCTAATTTATTTTGTTTGATAAGCCAGTGGTATAATGTAGAATTCGCGCTGTCATTGTTCTATGAATGTATGTTCTCTTGTGGGACCGGCCATTTCATCGTAAACCTTAGACATTGTTATGTTTTGTCAGGGCTCAGTTTCATGGTTTAGAATTGTCAACAGTTATCAGTTACTTGTGTTACTATGCTCAGTGGTTGAACATATACGCCTCTGAACTGGCATATCCGGTGTTCGATGTCTACCTGACTGTCGATTTATTCACTCAAGAGATGAACAAAATTTTGATCACGTTGTCTCTCAGAGAAGATGTTAAGCTGTCGGTCCCGAGCCTATACGATGCTAGGTTCTCGTTAAAGATCTCTACTCTAAATACATTTGAGTTAGGTAAAATTTAGGACTACTAATGTAGAATCAACGGGTAATGTGGCTCGCCCATTACTAAATTGGGTGACAAATGATGAATGAGCTACAATTTTCGCCTCTACTCTAAACAGCACTAAAAAGTGAAAGCCTTATAAGTGTGAGCGTTGGAAAACAAACAAACAAGTTACTTGCCATACACATACTGGTTATGATCGTTATAAATTTGTCATGATGTATGTAAGAAAGCTCACTTGAGGCAATACACAGGTTCTGTCATGATGTATGTAGAAAAACTCAATAGAGTTAATATACAAGTTCTGTCATGATGTATGTAAGAAGGGTAAATTGAGTCAATGCACAAATTCTGTCATGATGTACGTAAGAAAGCTCAATGGAGTCAATACATAAGTTCTGTCATGATGTACGTAAGAAAGCTAAATGGAGTCAATGCATAAGTTCTGTCATGATGTACGTAAGAAAGCTAAATGGAGTCAATGCACAAATTCTGTCATGATGTACGTAAGAAAGCTAAATGGAGTCAATGCATAAGTTCTGTCATGATGTACGTAAGAAAGCTAAATGGAGTCAATGCATAAGTTCTGTCATGATGTACGTAAGAAAGCTAAATGGAGTCAATGCATAAGTTCTATCATGATGTACGTAAGAAAGCTCAATGGAGTCAATGCATAAGTTCTGTCATGATGTACGTAAGAAAGCTCAATGGAGTCAATGCATAAGTTCTGTCATGATGTACGTAAGAAAGCTCAATGGAGTCAATGCATAAGTTCTGTCATGATGTACGTAAGAAAGCTAAATGGAGTCAATGCATAAGTTCTGTCATGATGTACGTAAGAAAGCTCAATGGAGTCAATGCATAAGTTCTGTCATGATGTACGTAAGAAAGCTAAATGGAGTCAATGCACAAATTCTGTCATGATGTACGTAAGAAAGCTCAATGGAGTCAATGCATAAGTTCTGTCATGATGTACGTAAGAAAGTTAAATGGAGTCAATGCATAAGTCCTGTCATGATGTATATAAGAAAGCTAAATGGAGTCAATACACGAGTTCTGTCATGATGTACGTAAGAAAGCTCAATGGAGTCAATGCATAAGTTCTGTCATGATGTACGTAAGAAAGCTAAATGGAGTCAATACACAAGTTCTGTCATGATGTATATAAGAAAGCTAAATGGAGTCAATACACAAGTTCTGTCATGATGTATATAAGAAAGCTCAATGGAGTCAATACATAAGTTCTGCCATGATGTATGTAAGAAAGCTAAATGGAGTCAATACACAAGTTCTGTCATGATGTATATAAGAAAGCTCAATGGAGTCAATACATAAGTTCTGCCATGATGTATGTAAGAAAGCTAAATGGAGTCAATACACAAGTTCTGTCATGATGTATATAAGAAAGCTCAATGGAGTCAATACATAAGTTCTGCCATGATGTACGTAAGAAAGCTAAATGGAGTCAATACACAAGTTCTGTCATGATGTATATAAGAAAGCTAAATGGAGTCAATACACAAGTTCTGTCATGATGTATATAAGAAAGCTCAATGGAGTCAATACATAAGTTCTGCCATGATGTATGTAAGAAAGCTAAATGGAGTCAATACACAAGTTCTGTCATGATGTATATAAGAAAGCTCAATGGAGTCAATACATAAGTTCTGCCATGATGTATATAAGAAAGCTCAATGGAGTCAATACACAAGTTCTGTCATGATGTATGTAAGAAAGCTAAATGGAGTCAATACACAAGTTCTGTCATGATGTATATAAGAAAGCTCAATGGAGTCAATACATAAGTTCTGCCATGATGTACGTAAGAAAGCTAAATGGAGTCAATACACAAGTTCTGTCATGATGTATATAAGAAAGCTCAATGGAGTCAATGCATAAGTTCTGTCATGATGTACGTAAGAAAGCTAAATGGAGTCAATACACAAGTTCTGTCATGATGTATATAAGAAAGCTAAATGGAGTCAATACACAAGTTCTGTCATGATGTATATAAGAAAGCTCAATGGAGTCAATACACAAGTTCTGTCATGATGTATATAAGAAAGCTCAATGGAGTCAATACACAAGTTCTGTCATGATGTATATAAGAAAGCTCAATGGAGTCAATACATAAGTTCTGCCATGATGTACGTAAGAAAGCTCAATGGAGTCAATACATAAGTTCTGTCATGATGTATATAAGAAAGCTAAATGGAGTCAATACACAAGTTCTGTCATGATGTATATAAGAAAGCTAAATGGAGTCAATACACAAGTTCTGTCATGATGTATATAAGAAAGCTCAATGGAGTCAATACACAAGTTCTGTCATGATGTATGTAAGAAAGCTAAATGGAGTCAATACACAAGTTCTGTCATGATGTATATAAGAAAGCTCAATGGAGTCAATACATAAGTTCTGCCATGATGTATGTAAGAAAGCTAACTGGAGTCAATACACAAGTTCTGTCATGATGTATATAAGAAAGCTCAATGGAGTCAATACACAAGTTCTGTCATGATGTATATAAGAAAGCTCAATGGAGTCAATACACAAGTTCTGTCATGATGTATATAAGAAAGCTCAATGGAGTCAATACACAAGTTCTGTCATGATGTATGTAAGAAAGCTAAATGGAGTCAATACACAAGTTCTGTCATGATGTATGTAAGAAAGCTCAATGGAGTCAATACACAAGTTCTGTCATGATGTATATAAGAAAGCTCAATGGAGTCAATACACAAGTTCTGTCATGATGTATATAAGAAAGCTCAATGGAGTCAATACACAAGTTCTGTCATGATGTATATAAGAAAGCTCAATGGAGTCAATACACAAGTTCTGTCATGATGTATGTAAGAAAGCTAAATGGAGTCAATACACAAGTTCTGTCATGATGTATATAAGAAAGCTCAATGGAGTCAATACATAAGTTCTGCCATGATGTATGTAAGAAAGCTAAATGGAGTCAATACACAAGTTCTGTCATGATGTATATAAGAAAGCTCAATGGAGTCAATACACAAGTTCTGTCATGATGTATATAAGAAAGCTCAATGGAGTCAATACACAAGTTCTGCCATGATGTACGTAAGAAAGCTCAATGGAGTCAATACACAAGTTCTGTCATGATGTATATAAGAAAGCTCAATGGAGTCAATACACAAGTTCTGTCATGATGTATATAAGAAAGCTCAATGGAGTCAATACACAAGTTCTGTCATGATGTATATAAGAAAGCTCAATGGAGTCAATACACAAGTTCTGTCATGATGTATATAAGAAAGCTCAATGGAGTCAATACATAAGTTCTGCCATGATGTACGTAAGAAAGCTAAATGGAGTCAATACACAAGTTCTGTCATGATGTATATAAGAAAGCTAAATGGAGTCAATACACAAGTTCTGTCATGATGTATATAAGAAAGCTCAATGGAGTCAATACATAAGTTCTGTCATGATGTATGTAAGAAAGCTCAATGGAGTCAATACACAAGTTCTGTCATGATGTATATAAGAAAGCTCAATGGAGTCAATACATAAGTTCTGTCATGATGTACGTAAGAAAGCTAAATGGAGTCAATACACAAGTTCTGTCATGATGTATATAAGAAAGCTCAATGGAGTCAATACACAAGTTCTGTCATGATGTATATAAGAAAGCTAAATGGAGTCAATACACAAGTTCTGTCATGATGTATGTAAGAAAGCTAAATGGAGTCAATACATAAGTTCTGCCATGATGTATGTAAGAAAGCTCAATGGAGTCAATACACAAGTTCTGTCATGATGTATATAAGAAAGCTAAATGGAGTCAATACACAAGTTCTGTCATGATGTATGTAAGAAAGCTAAATGGAGTCAATACATAAGTTCTGTCATGATGTACGTAAGAAAGCTAAATGGAGTCAATACACAAGTTCTGTCATGATGTATGTAAGAAAGCTCAATGGAGTCAATACATAAGTTCTGTCATGATGTACGTAAGAAAGCTAAATGGAGTCAATACACAAGTTCTGTCATGATGTATATAAGAAAGCTAAATGGAGTCAATACATAAGTTCTGCCATGATGTATATAAGAAAGCTAAATGGAGTCAATACATAAGTTCTGTCATGATGTACGTAAGAAAGCTAAATGGAGTCAATACACAAGTTCTGTCATGATGTACGTAAGAAAGCTCAATGGAGTCAATACATAAGTTCTGTCATGATGTACGTAAGAAAGCTAAATGGAGTCAATGCACAAATTCTGTCATGATGTATATAAGAAAGCTAAATGGAGTCAATACACAAGTTCTGTCATGATGTATATAAGAAAGCTAAATGGAGTCAATACACAAGTTCTGTCATGATGTATATAAGAAAGCTAAATGGAGTCAATACATAAGTTCTGTCATGATGTATATAAGAAAGCTCAATGGAGTCAATACATAAGTTCTGTCATGATGTATATAAGAAAGCTAAATGGAGTCAATACATAAGTTCTGTCATGATGTATATAAGAAAGCTCAATGGAGTCAATACATAAGTTCTGTCATGATGTATATAAGAAAGCTAAATGGAGTCAATACATAAGTTCTGTCATGATGTATATAAGAAAGCTAAATGGAGTCAATACACAAGTTCTGTCATGATGTATATAAGAAAGCTAAATGGAGTCAATACACAAGTTCTGTCATGATGTATATAAGAAAGCTCAATGGAGTCAATACATAAGTTCTGTCATGATGTATATAAGAAAGCTCAATGGAGTCAATACATAAGTTCTGTCATGATGTATATAAGAAAGCTCAATGGAGTCAATACATAAGTTCTGTCATGATGTATATAAGAAAGCTAAATGGAGTCAATACACAAGTTCTGTCATGATGTATATAAGAAAGCTCAATGGAGTCAATACATAAGTTCTGTCATGATGTATATAAGAAAGCTAAATGGAGTCAATACACAAGTTCTGTCATGATGTATATAAGAAAGCTCAATGGAGTCAATACACAAGTTCTGTCATGATGTATATAAGAAAGCTAAATGGAGTCAATACACAAGTTCTGTCATGATGTATATAAGAAAGCTCAATGGAGTCAATACATAAGTTCTGCCATGATGTATGTAAGAAAGCTAAATGGAGTCAATACACAAGTTCTGTCATGATGTATATAAGAAAGCTCAATGGAGTCAATACATAAGTTCTGTCATGATGTACGTAAGAAAGCTCAATGGAGTCAATACACAAGTTCTGTCATGATGTATATAAGAAAGCTAAATGGAGTCAATACATAAGTTCTGCCATGATGTATGTAAGAAAGCTCAATGGAGTCAATACACAAGTTCTGTCATGATGTATATAAGAAAGCTCAATGGAGTCAATACATAAGTTCTGCCATGATGTACGTAAGAAAGCTAAATGGAGTCAATACACAAGTTCTGTCATGATGTATATAAGAAAGCTCAATGGAGTCAATACATAAGTTCTGTCATGATGTACGTAAGAAAGCTAAATGGAGTCAATACACAAGTTCTGTCATGATGTATATAAGAAAGCTCAATGGAGTCAATACACAAGTTCTGTCATGATGTACGTAAGAAAGCTAAATGGAGTCAATACACAAGTTCTGTCATGATGTATATAAGAAAGCTCAATGGAGTCAATACATAAGTTCTGTCATGATGTATATAAGAAAGCTAAATGGAGTCAATACACAAGTTCTGTCATGATGTATATAAGAAAGCTCAATGGAGTCAATACACAAGTTCTGTCATGATGTACGTAAGAAAGCTAAATGGAGTCAATACACAAGTTCTGTCATGATGTATATAAGAAAGCTCAATGGAGTCAATACACAAGTTCTGTCATGATGTATATAAGAAAGCTCAATGGAGTCAATACACAAGTTCTGTCATGATGTATATAAGAAAGCTCAATGGAGTCAATACATAAGTTCTGCCATGATGTATGTAAGAAAGCTAAATGGAGTCAATACACAAGTTCTGTCATGATGTATATAAGAAAGCTAAATGGAGTCAATACACAAGTTCTGTCATGATGTATATAAGAAAGCTCAATGGAGTCAATACACAAGTTCTGTCATGATGTATATAAGAAAGCTAAATGGAGTCAATACACAAGTTCTGTCATGATGTATATAAGAAAGCTAAATGGAGTCAATACACAAGTTCTGTCATGATGTATATAAGAAAGCTAAATGGAGTCAATACACAAGTTCTGTCATGATGTATATAAGAAAGCTAAATGGAGTCAATACACAAGTTCTGTCATGATGTATATAAGAAAGCTAAATGGAGTCAATACACAAGTTCTGTCATGATGTATATAAGAAAGCTAAATGGAGTCAATACACAAGTTCTGTCATGATGTATATAAGAAAGCTCAATGGAGTCAATACACAAGTTCTGTCATGATGTATATAAGAAAGCTCAATGGAGTCAATACACAAGTTCTGTCATGATGTATATAAGAAAGCTCAATGGAGTCAATACACAAGTTCTGTCATGATGTATATAAGAAAGCTAAATGGAGTCAATACACAAGTTCTGTCATGATGTATATAAGAAAGCTCAATGGAGTCAATACACAAGTTCTGTCATGATGTATATAAGAAAGCTCAATGGAGTCAATACACAAGTTCTGTCATGATGTATATAAGAAAGCTCAATGGAGTCAATACACAAGTTCTGTCATGATGTATATAAGAAAGCTAAATGGAGTCAATACACAAGTTCTGTCATGATGTATATAAGAAAGCTCAATGGAGTCAATACACAAGTTCTGTCATGATGTATATAAGAAAGCTCAATGGAGTCAATACACAAGTTCTGTCATGATGTATATAAGAAAGCTAAATGGAGTCAATACACAAGTTCTGTCATGATGTATATAAGAAAGCTCAATGGAGTCAATACACAAGTTCTGTCATGATGTATATAAGAAAGCTCAATGGAGTCAATACACAAGTTCTGTCATGATGTATATAAGAAAGCTCAATGGAGTCAATACACAAGTTCTGTCATGATGTATATAAGAAAGCTCAATGGAGTCAATACACAAGTTCTGTCATGATGTACGTAAGAAAGCTAAATGGAGTCAATACACAAGTTCTGTCATGATGTATATAAGAAAGCTCAATGGAGTCAATACACAAGTTCTGTCATGATGTATATAAGAAAGCTCAATGGAGTCAATACACAAGTTCTGTCATGATGTATATAAGAAAGCTCAATGGAGTCAATACACAAGTTCTGTCATGATGTATATAAGAAAGCTCAATGGAGTCAATACACAAGTTCTGTCATGATGTATATAAGAAAGCTAAATGGAGTCAATACACAAGTTCTGTCATGATGTATATAAGAAAGCTCAATGGAGTCAATACACAAGTTCTGTCATGATGTATATAAGAAAGCTCAATGGAGTCAATACACAAGTTCTGTCATGATGTATATAAGAAAGCTCAATGGAGTCAATACACAAGTTCTGTCATGATGTATATAAGAAAGCTCAATGGAGTCAATACACAAGTTCTGTCATGATGTATATAAGAAAGCTAAATGGAGTCAATACACAAGTTCTGTCATGATGTATATAAGAAAGCTCAATGGAGTCAATACACAAGTTCTGTCATGATGTATATAAGAAAGCTCAATGGAGTCAATACACAAGTTCTGTCATGATGTATATAAGAAAGCTCAATGGAGTCAATACACAAGTTCTGTCATGATGTATATAAGAAAGCTAAATGGAGTCAATACACAAGTTCTGTCATGATGTATATAAGAAAGCTCAATGGAGTCAATACACAAGTTCTGTCATGATGTATATAAGAAAGCTCAATGGAGTCAATACATAAGTTCTGTCATGATGTATATAAGAAAGCTCAATGGAGTCAATACAAAGTTCTGTCATGATGTATATAAGAAAGCTCAATGGAGTCAATACACAAGTTCTGTCATGATGTATATAAGAAAGCTCAATGGAGTCAATACACTAGTTCTGTCATGATGTATCATAAGAAAGCTCAATGGAGTCAATACACAAGTTCTGTCATGATGTATTAAGAAAGCTCAATGGAGTCAATACACAAGTTCTGTCATGATAGTACTAAGAAAGCTCAATGGAGTCAATACACAAGTTCTGTCATGATGTATAAGAAAGCTCAATGGAGTCAATACACAAGTTCTGTCATGATGTATTAAGAAAGCTCAATGGAGTCAATACTAAGTTCTGCATGATGTATATAAGAAAGCTAAATGGAGTCAATACACAAGTTCTGTCATGCATGTATATAAGAAAGCTCAATGGAGTCAATACACAAGTTCTGTCATGATGTATATAAGAAAGCTCAATGGAGTCAATACACAAGTTCTGTTCATGATGTATATAAGAAAGCTCAATGGAGTCAATACAAAGTTCTGTCATGATGTACGTATAGAAAGCTAAATGGAGTCAATACACAAGTTCTGTCATGATGTATATAAGAAAGCTCAATGGAGTCAATCAATTTTCATGATGTAATAAAAGAAAGCTAATGGAGTCAATACAAAGTTCTGTCATGATGATATAAGAAAGCTAAATGGAGTCAATACATAAGTTCTGTCATGATGTACGTAAGAAAGCTAATGGAGTCAATGCACAGTTCTGTCATGATGTATATAAGAAAGCTAAATGGAGTCAATACACAAGTTCTGTCATGATGTATTAAGAAAGCTAAATGGAGTCAATACAAAGTTCTGTCATGATGTATATAAGAAAGCTCAATGGAGTCAATACATAAGTTCTGTCATGATGTATATAAGAAAGCTAAATGGAGTCAATACACAAGTTCTGTCATGATGTATATAAGAAAGCTCAATGGAGTCAATACATAAGTTCTGTCATGATGTACTAAGAAAGCTAAATGGAGTCAATACATAAGTTCTGTCATGATGTATAAGAAAGCTAAATGGAGTCAATACACAAGTTCTGTCATGATGTATATAAGAAAGCTCAATGGAGTCAATACACAAGTTCTGTCATGATGTATATAAGAAAGCTCAATGGAGTCAATACACAAGTTCTGTCATGATGTATATAAGAAAGCTCAATGGAGTCAATACACAAGTTCTGTCATGATGTACGTAAGAAAGCTAAATGGAGTCAATGCACATTTCTGTCATGACGTATATAAGAAAGCTCCCTTGAGGCAACACACTTGTTGCGATAGTTATAAAGCTTTGAGAAGAATGGTTACCTGGGTAAAGACCCTGGTGGTATGAGACGAAGACGCTGCGGCGAGCATAGAGTCCGCCGGAGGCCTCGGCGGCACTCCCTGGAGGCTGGCCGCCAACGCCATGACGCCCAGGTGCTCCACGTTCTGGTCCACCATGTCTTTAGCTCGCAGCAGTGGTTCCGCCCCCAGCTTCCTAGCTGACTCCAGACCTACAAAAGCCAAAACCATTGTCACAAAAGACCCCCCTCCCTCACTCCCTCTCTCTCTCTCTCTCTGTCTTCTGACTTTCTAGTTTGCTTCATGCCATTAGCTTTGAATCACTCGTAAATTACTTTGCCTCGCCAAACAAAGCCATGCCTTCTATCTCTCTCTAACACACACACACACACACTCATGGCGTGAGCCAATTTCATGTTTCTATTTATCATGTCACCAGTCCATTGAAGACCAACACCTCATGCTCGTATAAAACATCAATTAAACATTCTTCTCGCATAACGTCTCACAACTCACGTCAAACAAATTAGATTACTCTACAAAAACAAACAAAAAAAATAAACAAAGGAAAACTAAACTAATTACACAGTTTGACCAAAACAGTTATCATTCTAAATTCAAAACATCCACCTTCCCACGTCTTCAGCCCACTACATGATACTGCTAAATCAAAGGTGTCAAAAAAAATGGCATAGTCAGCAGAGATAGCAACATGTTCTCATGGACAGTACTCGTAAACCATTCAATACAGTCGACTGTATAGATATATTATATATATATATATATTAAATATAAGAAACGGTCCACATGGACTATAAAACTTTAAATTACACAAAGCACGACACAGAAAAAATAATAAAAAGAAGAATTACAGAATTCATTATTTCGAACTGTTGTTCGTCATCAGGAATAGAATAGAAGAGATATTCTACTCCTGATGACGAACAACAGTTCGAAATATTGAATTCTCTCACTTCGTCCTCTCTTCTATTATTCTCCGAATGACGAACCATAGTTCGAAATATTGAATTGTGTAAGTGTTCTTTTTTATTCTTTTTTCTATGTCGTGCTTTGTGTAATTTAAAGTTCTATATATATGGTGTAACTATATACGGGTTATATATATATATATATATATATATATATATATATATATATATATATATATATAACGCCGTAACTGCCAAACCTGTCCCCTAATTAACTCCAGTCCTTACTTTACTTCCCCTCTCAGTAACGACTCCTATCCTGTTCCTTCTGATACATCTTGCACTTCCTGTAACTGCGTTTACCGTTTGGAGTGTACTCGATGTGATGCTTTTTACGTTGGCTTGGCTTCAACCAAGCTGAGCCTGCGTATGAACAATCACAGGGCGTCCGTTGGTCAGCGCAGAGACCTACCCATAGCTATCCATGCTAATTCCCATGACCTCCCTTTCAATGATTGTTTCAGGGTACAAATCCTCAAACAAATCCCCGAGTCTAATTCCCATGTCACTCTTAGAGCTTCCGAAGAGGCATTCATATGCCTCCTTGGGGCTCGTTCTCCTCCTGGTCTCAACCTGTACCGTTAATTTTTTTTTTTTTATTTTATTATTATTATTTTATTATTATTATTATTATTTTATTATTATTATTTTTTTTATTATTATTATTTCGTATTTTATATATTTTTTATCTTGTTTTCTAAATAAATATTGGAAGGATTTCTATTTTTCCTCTCCTCCGCTGGGGAGCAGCATTGCGGTGGTTCCACGAGTTACTCTGGAGGCCAGTAGTAGTTTGCTTCTCAACGCGAGTACTTCGCACTTCTTCCCGATGACGACGGATGTCGAAATATCGAAGTGAGTTCTGTAGTGTCTTTCTGTGTTCTTTTCTATGTGTTAAAGTATATATATATAGTATATATATATATATATATATATATATATATATATATATATATATATATATGATCAAACCACAATAAGAAATGGGAAAACAAGACTAAGATCTTTCAACCGTAACAAGCGGTCTTCGTCAGAGTCAAAAACCCAACTGAACACTAGATGCAGAAAACATCTGGTGAGGAGTTGAGAAGAGTGGGAGGGAAGAGTGGTATTTTAAAAGGGTGAAAGCACAGGAAAGGACTAATGTCCAGAAAGGGATGTTTGGGGAAACAAAGGAGTACAGTAAGAAAAAGTAAAAAACTATCCGCTAGCTGTCAACCCTCTTTGAAGAGGCTATTGCCCTCGTGACGAAAGTATCAAGTTTGAAGAGACCGTTACTAATGTTTATAATATTTGATCTATTAAATTTAATTAGAGACGATTCAATAATATTTCTTAACAACATTGATTTTTCATAGGTAATAAATTTAGCTCCTGTCCAATCATTATATATATTATTAATATTGCTTGGTCGCCCATTCTCTTTTCTCCTGAAGACGGATCATCCGAAAATTTGAGTTTTTAAGTATGTCTCTTTCTCTGTGTGTTGCTTTTCTTCATTTCTGAACTGATATATATATATATATTATATTATATATATAATATATATATATGGGTTACTAGCCGTTGCGTCTACAACGTGCTTGGTCGCCCATTCTCTTTTCTCCTGAACACGGATTATCCGAAAATTTCAGTCTGTAAGTGTATTTCTTTTACTTTCTGTGCTACCTATCTTCAATTTTGAACTGTTATATATATATATATATATATATAATAAATTCAAAACGAAGGAAACGCACAGAAAGACACAGACATAACTCACATCGAAATATCGATGTGAGTTAAGTCTGTGTCTTTCTGTGTGTTTCCTTCGTTTTGAATTTATTTTATTTAAAATAGTCCGCTTGACCGTTTCTTTTAATTGTATATATATATATAATATATATATATATATATATATATATATATATATATATATATATATATTTCCTGAAGACGAGGACATCAAAATATAGTAGTGAGTTCAGTGGTTTCCTTTCTATGTGTTCTTTTTTAAATTATAGTATATATATATATATATATATATTGGTGGTCGTGGTGATATTTGTAAGTTGAACAGAATATAAGGAGGGATATATGAACTGTCGTGACTAGGTGGTAATCAAATGTAGAATGTTTTTTCCCCTCTCTGTCGGGAGACTTGCTTTGAATGAAGAATGAACAAGACTTTTGGCAGCCTTTACTAAAAGCTTGAAGGACTTTGTCCCCTAACACGGTCTCACATATACTCTTTCCCAACACCCTCTCACCCCAACAACTCCCCGCCACCCCCCCAAACCACCACCCTACACACCTGTAGTTGATTATTTAAACAGTCCATGTCTGGTCAACACAAATAAAAGTTTCCAGTCACGTTGCTACCTGACCCCCATAAATAAACTTCAAACTTTAAAATATAACGAAACATTCACCCCTTCTCAAAGATCATTTACCTTTAACAGGTAAAATATTGTATTAATTCCCCCCCCCCCCTTCCACTCTAGCCACCTCTGACCACCTCCAACGTCCTCCCATTAAACTGGGAAAACAAACAATTATTAAATAAAAAAAAAAATTTTAGTCAAATATATTCTACAAATACATGCATATTGTTATTACCACTGAGGTTAGTATGATTAAAATTAGAAATAGAAAAAACCGTCATACCTAGTAAGTTGATATCTGAGATATTGGAGCGCTTTCGGATCTTGTCCATTTTCGTTCGCAACTCAGATAAAGCGAACTCGCTGAGTTGCGAACGAAGATGGACAAGATTCGAAAGCGCTCCAACATCTCAGATATCAACTTACGAGGTATGACGGTTTTTTTATATTTCTAATATTAATATTCTACAAAAATCATCTACTAATAAAACTCAAGTTCAATACTGATTTTATGTAAATCACGCACATATACATATGTATAACAAGATTTCACAATAAACACTTGAAACAACAATCAACGTTCAAACAACAACAAGAAATGAGAAAAAAAAAAGACTTAGATCTTTTAAACTTTTAACAAGCAGTCTTCGTCAGAGTCAAATCCCAGCTGAGGGATTTCAAATCAAATCAGTTGATATTTAACTCTGACGAAGACCGTTTGTTACAGTTGAAAGATTTTAGTCTATTTTCTCATTTCTTATTGTGGTTTGAATGTTGATATATGTATCTATATCCTATACAGAAATCATGTATATATGTATCTATATCCTATACAAAAATCATGTATATATGTATATATGTATGCATGTATTTTTTATACAGAAATCACGGACAATAAAGAAATAATATTATGACAAAATATAAATACAGAAATAAATTATTAATTTATATACTATTATTAATGTAATATAATTAAATTATTATATTCATATACTATTTAGATAATATACCAAAAATATGAACATAAACAACAATTTTACATATATTATTATATATTGTATGTATTTTATATTAGTATGATTAATAATTTATATTATTAATTGCTTTATTCTATAATAGTTTTATATATCAACATTATTTAGTGCATTATATTTTTTGTACTTTTATATATCAACACTATTTAGTGCATTATATTTTTTGTACTTTTATATATCAACACTATTTAGTGCATTATACTTTTTGTATTTTTATATATCAACACTATTTAGTACATTATACTTTTTGTGTAATAAGGTTATAGGGAACACAATAGATAAACTATTATTCGATGTATGATTACTTTTTAAGTATGATCTATCCAATAATTATGTGAATAAATTGTAAATTAATGGCCAAAAGTAACACATAGCAGTTTTGAAAAGCTGTTGGAAATGAAGTATGTAAAAGACATACACACATACATACATACACATACTCACATACACACACATAAACACACACACACACACACACGAGAGAGAGAGAGAGAGAGAGAGAGCGCACTAACACACACACACACACACACACACACACACACACAGAGAGAGAGAGAGAGAGAGAGAGAGAGAGAAAACACTAACACACACACACACAGAGAAAACACTAACACTCCATGTCTCTACCTCTCATGTAAATTGTATTAAGCTCCACCTACCTTCCTATTATCCGTTAAAGTCTCCAGCACAACGATCATACATGTATCTGAGATTATTACATATTTCTTATAAGGTAACACTAGTGACAACATGAGAACAACCTGCTAGTTATGAACAACTCTGCATAGTTGCAGAACAGCTTTCTTATTAGGCAAGGTATTTGTCGTAACCAGGTCAATAGGTGTATAATCATACCAATGACCAAACCAAAACTAAAGTCTACAGAGAGATAGAGAGAGAGAGAGAGTGTCTTGAAAAACTTAAATATATTCAAATCGTGTTGTTAAACAACTTCTTTTATTTCATTAAATTAAATAATGACTTGCCAAACAACAATTGACAGACAGTAAATATCGTGCAGCCGAGGAGATCAATTTGTCGAAAAACAAAACGTCCAAACCACAATAAGACATGAGAAATAAGACTAAGATATTTTATGCGTAACAAGCAGTATTCGTCACAGTCAAATATCAACTCTGACGAAGACCGCTTGTTACATGTGAAAAATCTTGGTCTTCTTTTTTTTTGTTTCTTGCTGTAGTTTAGACAATTATTATTTGACAGTTTATTGTTTAATTATATTATATAGATATATTTCTTAGCTTCAGCTACTCAAAGGGGCTACTTCTGCCCGATGACGACGAATGTCGAAATATCATTGTGAATCTTTTTTTGTGTTTGTTATTATATGTTTTTCTCTTTCTTTTATGAACTTTATATATTTATATATATATATATATATATATATATAATTATTTATTTATTTACTCTTCTTTATATAATCTAGGAGGTGTCAGAGCTTAATTAATTAATCGTCAACACACGGGGGTTTCACGCACACTGCAGCTACTAGGTGACCAACCACCAGCTACTCGCCAAGCCGACACTCAGTCACCGCCCAGTATTCAGACCAGCAACACCTAAGATATGTATATGAGACAAAATGTCGTAGGAAGAATCAGAAAGAAGAAAAATAAGCTCTGACACCTCCTAGATTATATATATATATATAGTTTGGAAGTGACTCTGACGAAGACAGCTTGTTATGGTTGAAAGATCATAGTGTTTTTTCCCCATTTCATATTTTGGTTTAACTATTGACATATATATATATCAATGATCAAACCACAATAAGAACTCAGTTGGGTTTTTGACTCTGACGAAGACCGCTTGTTACGGTTGAAAGTTCTTAGTCTTGTTTTCCCATTTCTTATTGTGGTTTGATCATTGATTGTTATTTCACGTGTTTATGTGAAATCTGTTTATATATATATATATATACTTAGTATATGGAATAGTTTATTCGGGACTTGTTTCCCCTATTGCATATAAATACAAGGATATTCATTTGACTGTTATAAAAAAAAAAAGATTAAAATGCAATCGTCTTTACTTTTCATCATTAAAAACAAAAAACAGGTTCAGAAAGAATTTAATTATCATAACAGTTAATTATAAAGTTTGAAAAGGCTTTTTAGTCGGATGATATTCAAAAAGTATAAGGAACTAATTAAAAGCTGGGCAGGATATAAAGGATAAACGTCTTTTGATAAAAAAAAAAAGATGCTTCATAACAGATTAAAGATAAGAACCTTATAAAGATTGTATCGGCCTAAGTCTGTTCTGGAATATCATTAAATGAGTCAGCAACTTAATATGTTTTTTTTTTTTGTTATAAAGACAGTTAGATTATTTTGAAATTTTGTCAACTAATGAAATATTTGGAATAAGATGCACATCTGTGTTTATTTAGAAGTGTAAATTTCATTTATTGTATGTTGGAACGTTTCGGAAACGACATTTAGATGTGTGCAAATATGAAATTTATTAAAATATAAACGATGTAGCAATTGACAGATTTCAATTTGAAGAACTCACTGAAGCACGAAATATTATATTATATTAATTAATTAATAAATTAATAATAATTTAATTAATTAATATTAATTTATATCAATTATATAATATTACATTAATATCATGAAAGTTATTAAAATATAAACGATGTAGCAATTGACAGATTCAATTTGAAGAACTCACAGCTGGTCTCAGTTATAAATTTAACTCCTAGGATTTAAAATAAAACAAGATAACCTCAAAGCCTCATCAGGTGCGTAAAGTTTATCGCATTTATCAAGTAATATTTTTATTTTCTTTTTTAATATCATAAACGTATAACAATTATATATAAAACAATCTTAACAAAATTGAAGTTTATCGGGACTCGGTCAGTTTTTCAGGTTCAAATTAAACTCTCATTCCCAACGTTTCGATTTATTTAAAACCTTTGTCATAGGTAGACGTATAAATTTTGAAACAGAAAATGTTTCGGTTTTTATTTACAACTTTTTTCATATGCCTTAAACTTTCATTGCAAACGTTTCGGTTTTTATTTAAAACCTTTTTTATAAGCTTATGAAAAAGGGTTTTAAATAAAAACCGAAACGTTGGAAAATGAGAGTTTATTTTGATAATTGACTTGACTTGAAATGACTTGAGAATTTAATGAAAAAGGTTTTAAATAAAAACCGAAACGTTAGCAATGAGAGTTTAATTTGAACCTGAAGAACTGACCGAGTCCCGATAAACATTTGTTTTGTTTATCTATTCCACGGTCGATACTTTTATCAATATTTAAAACAGTCTTATATGGTATATACAAGATAAGTAGATGTTAATTATAACGGATTTATGGTCCATCTGAAATCCTCAGTTAAAAATTTGACGCATTTATGAAAAGTTTGGCTACCTCTGCTGTAGAGAATTCACTCATTCCATGGAATAGTCAGTATGATTGTAAGAATTTTAATGATTTATCAAATTTTAGTCTTCACTGGGCAACTATGGGTATTCTTTTTTTGCTAATATTACATCATATCAAAATGTCATTTGAAATGTCAACATAAATTTCTCTGTTTCTTCATTCTCCAGCCTAGTGAGAAACTTCAGACTCTGACGAAGACCGCTTGTTACGGTTGAAAGATCTTAGTCTTGTTTTCCCACTTCTTATTGTGGTTTGACCATTGACATATATATATATATATATATATTATATATATATATAGCTCAATATAGACAAAGAAACACATAGAGAAATCAAAAGAACACACTTACAGTCTCTAATTTTCGGTTTGAACCGTCTTCAGGAAGGATAAGAGAGGGAAACCAAGCGCACTGGTTCAGAGACAGTTGGAGTCTCGCACTGAACCAGTGCGCTTGGTTTCCCTCTCTTATCTCTCCTGAAGACGGTTCAAACCGAAAATTAGAGACTGTAAGTGTGTTCTTTTGATTTCTCTATGTTTCTTTATCTATATTGAACTATTTTTGTCCGTTTTGGATCGTATTTCCAACGAAAAAGTGTATATATATATATATTAGTAAAAGTTGGGAGCAGTTCTTCTTGAATACATGCATTTAAAAACTTTATGTCTGATTCTACTTGATTTAATTTCGTCGAATATTTTTCCAAATTTCGAAATCTTTACTCTTCATTTATTATTGTTTATTATTGTAATTTTATTCTAGGTATTTAGATTAATTTTATTATGTGTAGTTTTAATTTCTTTTTTGCTGAAGGTGGTGGATGTAACACTGAAAAATTTCCAATAAGAATTCAAACAAATATATATATATATATATATATATCTTTCACTTAATTAAACGAAACACGATCCAAACTGGACACAATACGAGTTCAAAATTCAAGAAGAGTAAGACACAGAGTAAGGAAACACACTTACAGACTCAAATTTTCGGGTAATCCGTCTTTAGGAGAAAAGAGAAAGGGAGACCAAGCACGTTGTAGACGTGCCGTTGAGTCTACAACGTGCTTGGTCTCCCTTTCTTTTTTCTCCTGAAGATGGATTACCCGAAAATTTAAATCTGTAACTGTGTTTCCTTACTCTGTGTCTTACTCTTCTTGAATTTTGAACTAATTAATTATATATATATATATATATATATATATATATATATATATATATATATATATATAGGTGTATAATGTAATCGGGATTCGGTCAATTTTCCAGGATCAAAATCAAACTATCAATGCCGACGTTTTGGTTTCATTTAAAACCTTTTTCATAGGCAGAAGTCAGAATTTTTGAATTAGAAAAATGATGAAACTTACATTATATAAAATGAAGTAACAATAGATAGTTAGTGAACTAAAATCTTAACATAAATATATATATATATATATATATATATATATATATATATTGTGTGTGTGTGTGATTATCAGTAACAAACTGTAGTGATACTTGAAAAATTAAAGTGAACAAAAACTTAAATTTGAAAACGAAGTTTAGAAAGTTCCACAATACAATATTGAGCCAAAAACTTGAGCATTCATTTAGTTCATTTTTCAGGTCATTCACATTCTACCAATACTTTATCCAACATGAGGGTGCCTCCCGGTCTAATTGCCCCACTAAAATGGTTTATTATAACTAGACTGGTCTACTGAACCGGTTTCGGCAAACCCTCCGTCTAATTCATTCTGCCAATTTTCAAACAACTTTAACAACAACTTCCTTAATCTAATCGTGTTTTATTAAAAAAAAAAAACAACATCACCGCTAGATGAATCAATAGTTTTTTAATACGATTTTATATGTATTACAGATCATAAAAAAAAGGTAGTTTAAAAAAAGGAAAAAAAAACTTCAAAGGAGTAGAAGCAATCAAAGTTAAAATAACGCAATAAATGTATTATCGGCCATAGACTCTGCACTAAATACTGAAACATACTCGTATAACAGGAAGTCGTTAACTTCTTAGACATTTCCAGAATCATTAATAAAAAAAAAATTTAACTACCTCATGTCATATTCCAGGAACAGTTTATTTTCAAATGATTAGCACATCTTATCTAAAACGTCACTTTCCCACTATGGACATCCACGATATTCAAGATCTATATAGTTCTTTCTAAGTTTCTTTCTATGTGTAATTTAAAGAGTTATCTTTTGTAGATATTTCATCTTTATAAATCTACATTATTGAAAATGACATCAAATTTAGCTGATACCTGTTTCTTAAGAAGTTTCTCAATTTTTTCTAAATAACATTCTCGTTATTTCGTCTACACAATAAAGTACATCTTCTATAGTCGACATGTTTCGAATGATCAACATTCATTTATCAGGACGTGAATAACTTCTAGAGTGAATTATCTGGTTTATTATATATACAAGGAGAAGAAAGAAGGGGTTGTTTTCTATTAAGTTTAAGAAGAGGTGGGCGTTAATCCTGTGGGGTGAGTGGCCTCTCGTCCTGAGTCGCTACCTGCAAGGGTTTCTGGATACCCTTGATGTGAATTAAACAGCCTCAAAATACAGCTACTGTTTTCAACTTGAATATCTAGGAGTGGTTCAGTTTTTTGATTAATATAGCCTCTATAATTTATTGTTTAGACGAAATAACGAGAGTATTATTTAGGAAAATTGAAAAACTTTTTTAAAAAACAGGTATCAGCTAAATTTGGTGTCATTTTAAAGAATGCGTGTGTCAAGGAAGGCAAGGAAGGACTGCTACCAACATATATATGTATACGTTTCACGATGAATCACAAACACAGAACTAAGGAACAAACACATTTACAGTCTCTAATTTTCGGTTGAACCGTCATCAGGAGAGTTGAGATAGGGACACCAAGCGCACTTGTGAAGCGACGGTTGGTTGGAGACCAACCTATTGAACCAATCTTCAATTTTGAACTGTTATATATATGTATATTTAGATGAAATGTCTAAGAAGATAACTGTTTATATATATACAGATGTGATGTACCATATTTGTAATTTCCTCCCATACACTTATGTTTATATATATATATATATATATAACAGATTCAATAATATATCGACCGTTTGATAGAATAGGTGTGTTCTCTAATCGGGGTTCGGTCAATTTTCCAGGATAAAAAATCAAACTCTCGTTGCCAACGTTTCGGTTTTATTTAAAACCTTTTTCATAGGCCTACAAATATATATATATATATATATATATATATTTATATGTATATATAATAGAAGTGCTTATGAATTGCTGTGGTTACCTGCATTGAGATTTGACTCCCATATCCTCGAGTCATTTCCAGTCTGGTACTTAGCATTTGCTCCTAAAGAGCTGACCAAAGAACAGAGAACACTTCCATCATTCCAGTCGGTCTGAAACAAAACTCTCTTTCACCATTTGATATTCCATATATAGCAAAAAAACAAGGGGTTATTACTGTTTGATTTACATTAATATTAAATAATATATAAATTCAAAACGAAGGAAACACACAGAAAGACATAGACATAACTCACATCGATATTTCGACCATCGTCGTCATCAGGATGACGACTGATTATATCAGATTTGATATAATAGTTGTGTTATCTAATCGGGATTCGGTCAAATTTTCTAGGTTCAAAAATCAAACTCCCATTGACGACGTTTTGGTTTGATTTTAAAATCTATTTCATAGGCAGAAGTAAGAATTTATTGGCTAAAAAAATGAAATTTACATTATTTAAAGGAACAACAATCTTAACCGGACAAAACATTCGATTAGACCAGGGATGGCGAACCATATACCCGCGGGTCACCAACTGACTCACCACTCATATTTTAGTGACCCACGTCGTTCTATGTCGATGTTTGTGCAAAACTAAACAAATATTTTTTTTTGCTATGGCAAGTGCTTTTCGTTTACCTATTAACGAGCAGAGGCAACTAATGCGTAGAGTTGCCAATTTAGCATTTATTATGGTGGATTTAGCACATTACAATGAAATATAGCACCATGAAATGTATATTTTTCTATTTAAAGTATATGTATATATGTACTAGTATTTTTTTGTTTTAGTTCTGCATCATAAAATTGTTTTTCTTATCTATAATAGATAGGTTAGCTGCGCATTTATTTGCTTTTTGCTTAGCATTTTCTCTATGAAAATATTTGGCAACACTGCTTGGGCGCTATTAGCCGGTTGTTTTTTGGCAGTCGTAAGCGGCGATGTGACCGAATTTGCTTCTCGTTTTAAGTCAAGATTTTCCTGCCTGCATCTGTGCATACTTACGTGCCGTTGGTATTTTTAGAATTAAAATCCGTGCAAGTGCATTTCTTGTTTCATCTTAAAATATTTGTGAATCGTAAGCATGGCAGAAAAGAAAATAAAATATCAGCCACAAGCTGGGGGAAGCGGAAGGCTATTTCACGATGAATGGATAAGCAAGTTTGGCGTCATCAAACACAACGACAAAGCTTTGTGCTGCCTTTGCCAAGAAATAATTACTGCTCGCTATACAATATTAATCGGCATTTTGTAAGTAACCACAATAAACTTTGCTCAATGAAAGAGGAAGAGAAGTATGAAATTATACAGAGAGAAGTCAAACAACATAACTACCAAAGCAACCGCTTCCAAAGAATATTTAAGCCAAGAAACAACAAGTTGGCAAATACTATTGCACGGCATGGAAAACCACTTTCCGATGGTGAGTACTTGAAAGAAGCTTTTAATAATTGTTCGGAATTCTTATTTGAAGATTTTGCAAACAAAAATGATATATTCAAAAGAATTAATGAAATGCCAGCAGCTAGAAATACCGTAAAAGATAGAATTATTGCCATGGACGAAGACGTAACCGAATAGCTTTTACAAGACTTAAGAAATGCAGAAATGTTTTCGCTTTGTTTGGATGAGTGCACTGATGTTAGATCAGCTGCCCGTGTAGCAGTTATTGCTAGATATCCGTCTGGGAATATAATGAAAGAAGAGCTGATTAGTTTGATGACACTTTCTGAGAAAACCAGAGGTCATGATATTATGAATGAAGTGAAAAAGAAATTTATGGAACTTGGCATTAACTTTGGAAATATTGTATCTGTGACAACTGATGGAGCTCCAAACATGGTTGGAAAGAATTGTGGATTTGTGAAATTACTGAGAGACGAAGTTAAACATGATTTAGTTGAGTTTCATTGCATGATACACCAACAAGCCCTATGTGCAAAAAACACTTTTAAATCGCTAGAAAAAGTTATGAGCATCGTAACAAAAGTTGTAAACTTATGAATTTCATAAAATCAAGTACTAGAAATCGTCTTGGTGCCAATATGAGTGCTGCATGTATCAAACTGAAAACTACAACCTATAAACCTCGGATTCTAATGCCATCAGATAAGATGCAGCAACAACTTTCTCATTGATTTGATAAGTAAAGTTGTGAACCACTTTTGTTTATTTTTTTATATAAGATATATAATTGACCCAGGAGTTAAAAAAGGTTCGCCATCCCTGCTCTAGGGGCCGCCTCAACTGGAGCCTTGCTTGCGGCCTGCAACCTGCCCTCTGCCGACCTTGCAAAGTTCTCCACCTGAGCGGACACTTGCTCCTTTACAGCCACCAGAATTTTGTTTTTCAACTCATAGAGTGTAGTGGCTACTTCTTCTCTCACTTTTCTAGTGATCCTCATTTCATAATCTATAGGAGTGCCACCGCCCCTATAGTTATCAAAATTTGCCTTCACTGTTCAGGTTAAGGCCCTCATTTCGTCCATTCCCGTGGTGGACTGTAAACTTGCTCTTTTCAGCCCGGCGAGAGGCTCCATATGGCCTGGGTTTTCCTCCTCGATTTTCTGAATACTTTTATTCGTGGCCATACAGATCGTGGCCATGGCTTGGTCTAACTTACCATAAATTCGGCCAACATTCATGTCGAAGTCCACTACATGCGACAGTGGTTCCCTATCGCATGGGACTTCTACACTACACACGTTTTCTTGCGCCCTTGGTTCTTCCATTGGCCTCTCTGAGTCAGGAGACGCCATTCTTCCTCTTTTGGTCTCCGTCAGGGACATGCTCTCGCGGCCCCTTTTCTTAGACTCCGGAGTCGCCATGAGGTTAGGTTGCAGTGGCAGTCCCACAAGGGAACACACGTAGGCCAAGCATTGGCCCTTTGTGATACCACACAATGAACATTGATTCTACAGTGGGAATCCTAAATTTTGCCTAACTCAAATGTATTTAGAGTAGGGATCTTTAACGAGTACCTGACATCGTACAGGCTCGGGACCAACGGTTTAACGTCCTTCTCCGAGGGACGACGTGCTCAATTTATTCACCTCCCACGTGAATAAATGGAGGGCCAGGTGGGGATTGAACCCCGGTCCTATCAGTTCAGAGGCGAGCACGTAACCACTGAGCTTGCCTGGCCCCCGAGTCGCCATGAGGTCATCTAGGAACTTGAGATTATCCGAAGATAAACCTTCCTTTCCGGGGGAGATGAACGCTTCAAGGTTTTTCTGCTGTCCACTCATAGCGACCTCGCTATTCCTTCTTGGCGCTACACATACCTTCCCTAACTCACTTGCTACCTTCTTGTCGGCGGATTATCTCCTCAACACATCCGTGGGAGCGGACGAGGGCTTGCCCATTGACGTCCTCACATACCTCCCATCTGCACCCCTCGGCCGGGGGTTGGCAACCTTAGTAGGGCTTCGCATCTTATCCTCCGCTAAACTTGCCCTAGGAGATTTTCTCATCTAGTCCTCGCTCCTGGAAGAGGTCGATTTCTGTTCGGCTTTTGGTGACTTCCCACTGCCGTCGGATACTCCTTGCACTCCTGATTAAAATGGCGTTTTCCCCGTGCCTGTAGCTCCACCTGGAGCCGAGATAAACGCGTTCAAAGGTAGGGTCAAAGTTCAATCCAGAAATTTTCTGGGTTAGGGTATTGTCCCAGAGGGCCGGAGATGATGGGAAACTATCAGGGGGGGTAATAAAATAAAATTGGATATGGGCCAGGTATGAAAAAATAAGGGGGGGGGGAGAAAATTGGAAAAACGCAAAAAACCGCTGAAGACCGTCAGCGAGTGACGGTAAAAAGTGAGGGTAAAAAACTTCTCACAATGCTCCAAAAGTAAAAAGATTCAGATGCCAACTCACTAAAAAGTGCTCAACGCTCTATTGCGCTCTCTCTCGACTAAATTGAGAAAAAAATTTCCCGCAAGGGATGCAATCAGTATCACCGAAGGTCCAGGATATCGCCGTACCCGGGCAAGTCTCGCGCGCGACGACTGACGGCACGATACTCAAATGAAAAGATATTGAATAGACCAAGAGATGGCGTTAGAATCGCCGTGTAATTTCATGAAAAGACCAAGAGATGGCGTTAGAATCGCCGTGTAATTCATGAAAAGACCAACAGATGGCGTTAGAATCGCCGTGTAATTTCATGAAAAGACCAAGAGATGGCGTTAGAATCGCCGTGTAATTTCATGAAAAGATCAAGAGATGGCGTTAGAATCGCCGTGTAATTTCATGAAAAGATCAAGAGATGGCGTTAGAATCGCCGTGTAATTTCATGAAAAGACCAAGAGATGGCGTTAGAATCGCCGTGTAATTTCATGAAAATACACCAAGATAGTCCACTGCTATCCTGATATTATTACTTTAATTTAATTTAGTTTTTTTTTATTTTTGTTTTTATCTATAGACAGGTTAGAAAACACAATAAATTAAATGGTAAGTTAGGGTAGGGTAGGGTAAATTAAATGAACTAATAAATTACCAATGCCATATTTAATGTAAATCACTAATAAAAATAAACAGACGACTGGACAGACAGGATGACGAAGTTAAAAAATATAAAAAACCCAAACTAGATAATAAATAAAAACTAAAAAATTAAAGTAACTAAATAAAATCAAAATAATAATGTCAGGAAAGCAGTGGACTTAACAGATAACCCCCTATATAACAGCTCAATAGGTTTGTTGCGATCGAAGATGGACATGGTCCGAAAACTTTTGTTTATTTTTTTTATAGAAGATATATAATTGACCCAGGAGTTAAAAAAGGTTCGCCATCCCTGGATTAGACTGTTTAGTCCAGAGGTGTCAAACATACGGCCCGCAGGCCGGATCCGGTCCACCTTGGTGTTCGATCCCCGGCCCGGGGGATAAATCTGCATTACCTATTATAAAAAAAAATCAGTTTACTATAATTTCCTTAAAAACCTGCAGTTCTTATATTATCCACCAGTGTTAGTACGCGCTGAATTATTCACTTTTCATTTGTCCTCATACCTTAACCAGCGAAATATCTGTGTCAAAATGGATAATATTGGATACAGGGTGTCGGATTTTAATAAAGATTTTTATAATTGACTTAGTTTTCTTTGCACTAATTATTAGCATTAGTGACTGATGCAAAGAAAAAGGTAGCCTTATTGTTAGCTCAATGTAATTTTTCAATTATCTTCCCCGTTTGAGATCAAAATAAGTTGTATTCGGCCCCCAGGCCGAAATGAGTTTAACACCCCTGGTCTAATCGAAGGTTTTGTCCCGAAACGTCGGAAGAAATATAATCATTGAAAACAAAACGTTTGGTGAGTTGATGTACCTAGTTCCTCGTGAATTTAAAAGACTCTTAAAGGCTTTGAAAAAGTTATCCAAGACATTAATTAAAAAAACAATAAGCCGTAAATTCAATCTCACACATATATATATATATTAGTGAATGTTGGTAGCAATCCTTCTTGCAAACATGTTTCTAAAAATTGTTTTTAGACTGTAATGTCACCGATGTGACATTACATTGTAATATACGCTATACTTTAGTCGTAAACTTAGTCTGATGATGGTCTACGAGACCGAAACATGTCGTTGTTTTATTGAAAATAATATTTAGTTAGTTGTTAAATAGTGTTAGATATAAATAGTGTCAGAATGTGTATTTATGAAAAGAAAAGTTTGGGCCAGTTGATTTTTTTAAATCCCTGAGCAACTGAGAAGAGCCTGTAGGACATTAGAGAAACTCTCTAAAAAGGCAAGCAAGCAAGAAATTGGCATAAAATTTATATATATATATATATATATATATAAAATAAATTCAAAACGAAGGAAACACACAGAAAGACACAGACATAACTCACATCGATATTTCGACCATCGTCGTCATCAGGAGGTGTGAAGAGCGAAGAGCGAATAGTCCCGCAGGAAGACAGGGCGGCGACTCAATGATTGACTCATAAGTCGCCGCCCTGTCTTCCTGCGGGACTATTCGCTCTTCGCTCTTCACACCTCCTGATGACGACGATGGTCGAAATATCGATGTGAGTTATGTCTGTGTCTTTCTGTGTGTTTCCTTCGTTTTGAATTTATTTTATTTAAAAAAGTCCGCTGGACCGTTTCTTTTAATTGTGGTATATATATATATATATATATATATTTATATACATTGATATAGCTTCTCGACCACTAATCTTTCAAATTCACACAAGGGGTTCTTGAGGATTTTGGTCATAAAACATACAACTCCTGATTATAAGCCGACGTTTCGCCTAAAGTTGTTTGGCATTTTCAAGGCTTGATTTAGAAGAAACACCATTTACCGGTCCATGCTTTTGTCTGGCTGCATCATAACAGATACACATCTGTTATGATGTATGGTTATCTGTTATGATGCAGCCAGAAATAAGCATGGACCGGTAAATGGTGTTTCTTCTAAATCAAGCCTTGAAAATGTCAAACAACTTTTGGCGAAACGTCGACTTATAATCAGGAGTTGTATGTTTTATGACCAAAATCCTCAAGAACCACGTGTGTGAATTTATATATATATATATTCACTGTTTTGTTATTGAGGGCTAGGTCAAATAAAAGAAAATAAACTCCTTTCTAGGCCGACGTTTCGATGTATTTGTACATCATCTTCAGGGCTAAAATTAGAGTAAGACTATAATACATTTATCAAAACAATCTACAACTCATATATATATATATATAGGCGTCTAATGTTCGGGATTCGGTCAATTTTCCAGGATCAAAATCAAACTCTCAATGCCGACGTTTCGGTTTTATTTAAAACCTGGATTTTGATTTTGATTTTGATCCTGGAAAATTGACCGAATCCCGATTACATTAGACACCTATTCTATCCAACGGTTGATATATTATTGAATTTATTATATATATATATATTGGCGTTCGAACGCCAAGTCAGTCGTTATCAGCCTTTGGAGCGATTCACTTCTTTTCCTGAAGACGAGGACATCGAAATATAGTAGTGAGTTCAGTGGTTTCCTTTCTATGTGTTCTTTTTTAAATTCTAGTTTATATATATATATAATGCGTTTACAGAAGTTATTTCTAGCTGGGAATATTAAAAGACGTTTTGAAAAGCGCCAAATAGATTGCAGCATTGATTACTAGGCAAGATATCATGAAGTAATGGCTCAAACATTAAAAACAGTCCGAATTTACATAATTTAGCGAATCATTCACTTCATTCCAGAGAGCAAAGCGCTATTAAGTAGGCATTTTGAATTAACAAAAAACTGGATAAATGGAAAGAAAAAAAATACGAAAAAAAAAGTTTGCGCGTTATTTAAGAGATTAATATCATTCAATTTGAACAATATAAAGCTTGATTATTCTGTTAATTAGTCAAATGATTACAACAACAACAACAACAACAACAAAAAAACAACTCGCTGGTATTCAGTGTTGTTTTGTTTTGTTGTTAGTTAATTTGAAAATTGTTAAACAAGAAGAATAAAAAAAAATAAACACCGAACAAAATATATAATAAGAGGATGTTTTTTTGAATATGCGTAGGTGTTTTGGTATGCGTTGAAGAGTTGGAATATGTTGTTTTTTTTTTTGTATTTTTAAAATTGGTGTTTAGTAGAACAAAAGAACGTGGGTGGGAAAGACCTAACAGAAAGTGCTGCTTGTATGATTGTTTCTGGGCTATTGCAAACGTGGCAATTACAATTATCATGCCAAACAGACCCATAAATATATCACAAGTCAAACCACTTACGATACCAGCTGACGCTAGTTTATACCCATTGAAAGTCGTTCATTTCCATGGCATTTAAATCTTACGTAATTTTTGTTTTTTTTTTTCCCCCTAAACCATCAATTTCAATAATTGTTATAATTATTTAATTAAAAAAAAATTACTTCACACCTACACTAAATGAAATTATAACACGCTATATTGAAATCACTTGCTAATTCTTGAGCAATTGTAAATCTGAAATTTTTTACACAAACACATGAAATTTTAGTCCAAAGTAACCAAAAATACAAAACAAAATACTTCACACCTACACTAAATGAAATTATAGCACGCTATATTGAAATCACTTGCTAATTCTTGAGCCAGTGGAAATCTGCAATTTTTTACACATATATTTTGTCTAAACACATGAAATTTTAGTCCGAAGTAACCAAAAATACAAAACAAAATACTTCACACCTACACTAAATGAAATTATAGCACGCTATATTGAAATCACTTGCTAATTCTTGAGCCAGTGGAAATCTAAAATTTTTTACACTTATATATTTTGTCTAAAAACATGAAATTTTAGACTGAAGTAACCAGAAATAAAAAACAAAGAAATTCACACCTACACTAAATGAAATTATAACACGCTATATTGAAATCACTTGGTAATTCTTGAGCAATTGTAAATCTGAAATTTTTTACACAAACACATGAAATTTTAGTCCGAAGTAACTAAAAATACAAAAAAAATACTTCACACCTACATTAAATGAAATTATAGTACGCTATATTGAAATCACTTGCTAATTCTTGAGCCAGTGGAAATCTAAAATTTTTTACACAAACACATGAAATTTTAGTCCGAAATAACCAGAAATAAAAAACAAAAAAATTCACACCTACACTAAATGAAATTATAACATGTATGTATCCTGGCTGCAGGAGAATTTGAAGAAAAGCTGGCCGACCTGTCCGGGCAACAGACAGGCCAAGCTGTATATTTTGGGTCCTAGTATAAAGTGTAAGAAGTTTCTCCTTAGTCTGGGTCAAACAAGGTTGAGAAATCTTATTGGAATTCTCACCGGTCACTGTAGACTGAGAAGACATTTAAATATCTTGGGTATAGCAAACAGCGCGACCTGCCAAAAATGTGGGGAAGAAGATGAAACCTCCGTCCACTATGTGGCTGAATGCCCTGCATATAGTCTCCTTAGACTTCATAATTTAGGTTCTAGTACCATAAAAATAGATAAGTTAAGGGAAATGGAATGGAGAAACCTTCTGATCTACATAGAAAGATCAGGAAGATTCTCCTAGGAGTAGGATCCGGGATGCATGGGGAAGGCAAAAAGGGCCCACTTGGCTGGCCTACTTGCCAGATCTTTGATCTACCCGCCTTACTACTAGACTAACATGCTGTATTGAAATCGTTTGCTAATTCTTGAGCAATTGTAAATCTGAAATTTTTTACACAAACACATGAAATTTTAGTCCGAAGTAACCAAAAATACAAAATTCTTTTCTTTAGGATACCTCTAGAAAAAAATATATACATGCATTTAAGAACTTTGGGTCAGATGTTTCCATGTCAGAGTAAAGTGTTAGATGTATTCATTTTAATTAATTCGCTCCTATGTTCCTAAAGCTCTTAAATGCATATATATATATATATATATATATATATATATATATTTCTAGATGTAACCTGAAGAAGAACATCAAGTGTTCGAAAAGCGTTGTTTAGTTTCTTGTAATAAACTTTTTTGTGTGGGGACTTAATACTTTTCCTAACATCATATGAATGTATTTTATTTTTATTGTTTAAACCAAGGGTCTTCAACCGGGGTTAAACGGGGGTCGCGAAATGTTTGAAATTGTTTATTTTTAAATAGAAAATAAAGGACCAAATTAAATAAATAATTTATTTATTATTAATGCGACACAGCAATCACATTGAAGTTACTACTGATCAAATTTATTTTAATTTTCCCTTTTTTATTTGTTGTTAATTTTATTTTTATTTTCACTAAAGGGTCGCGAATAAATTTTGAAGTCAAAAATTGGTCGCGATGTAAAAAAGGTTGAAGAAACCCTGGTTTAAACCGTTTCCCTAGAGGGTGAGAACGTCAGCCGTTTACCAGCTTTTTGTTTGATCGTTGATTAAATTATACAGATTCTACATTGGGAGTCCTAAATTTTGCCTAACTCAAGTGAATTTCGAGTAGGAACCTTTAACGAGTATCTTACATCGTACGGACTCAGGGACCGACGGCTTAACGTCCTTCTTCGAGGGACGAAGTGCTCAGATTTATTCACCTCCCGTGTGAATAAATCGTCGGCCATGTGGGGATCGAATCCCGGACTACTATCCCAGTGTCGAGTACGTTATCTACTGAGCTAACCTGGCCCCTTCGATATCAATAGATGGAAAGATGCTTAAGTGCGATGTTTTTGCCTATCAACATCGTGACCTAGTTATACTCCGGATACTAACGGACGTAACATTTAACTAATACATGCATATTGTTATTACCACTGAGGTTAGTAAGATTAATATTAGAAATAGAAAAAACCGTCATACCTCGTAAGTTGATATCGGAGATGTTGGAGCGCTTTCGGATCTTGTCCATCTTCGTTCGCAACTAACAACTAATAATAAGATGAAATAAGAATATCTAGACAGCAGTGGACACGACTATAAAACCCTTTGACAATAGCCCCATAGATTAGTTGCGAACGAAGATGGACAAGATCCGAAAGCGCTCCAACATCTCCGATTTCAACTTACGAGGTATGACGGTTTTTTCGAATTCTAATATTAATTTAACTAATACACCCATATTATATCTATTTCAAACAGGGATTGCCAGAATAAATTGAGGGCCAGGTTGGCGGGGATTGAACCACGGACTACTAGCCCCTGAAGTGATTACGTTAACAATTGAGCTAACCTGACCCCCTTGATATGAATATAACTTACTGTAAAGTTTTTGACGTTCTTGTGAGGTATTTGCGAGTTGACCCATCGCAATGTAGACCTAAAGCCAGGACTGTTTTCCTTCATAAAGTAACTGAGGTAGGTCATTCCGGAGAGTTCGTCAAGATGGGGTGAAGCCAGGTATTGAGGTTGTAGTACTTCTGGGATTCCAAGACGATTTCTTGCTACTTCCATAGCCATACGGCAGTTGCTTACACTGTAACAGACATTTGAAAAATAATCTAATACAGATAAATAGAAATACAATACGAATAAGGCAGGGCTAACCACCTGTTAGCTATTACATAATTATTATTCATCATATAAATACACTGGACCTTCGAAATTCCATACTAACAAAGACTGAGGCAGGTTCAGAAAACTGAAATTTCTGGAAATTGGTAACACTGGTAAGTGGTAGCCTAATGGTGTGTAGGCTAGACCAAGTTGTGGAGGGCAAGTAGAGATGATTTTTTTTTTTCAAAATTACATCAACCAAAGGAGCGTGAGAATACATTTTATATTTTCAGAAAAAATTTTGACTCTAAACAGCTTATTAAAGAAAAATAAAATTTTGCTAAAAAAATTATCAAAAAAAATAAGAATTAAAAAAAAATCCTGCAATTTCAATTACTGCAAGGAGCAATAAAGCTATAAAAAACTGAATATTTATCCTGGACTAGTGGATATCCTGATGGATATTACGTTTGCTTATAATAAAGTTGAGTGTAAGCCACTCCAGATTTTTTTAATTTATATTCAAGAGGTTAAAATCTATACCTAAATGGGAATTATATATTATATACACTAAAAGTTTGATATTATGTTTGCTTCTAGTAAAGTTGAGTGTAGGCCATTCCAGATTTTTACTTTACTATAAGTAAAGTATAGTGATCGTGAAAAAATTCGATCTCGAGATTTTGACGGAATTACATGTTTTGAGGTCCCAGAAGTCGTTTTATGAAGTTTTTACGATGATGTCTGTGTGTGTGTGGGTGGGTGGGTGGGTGGGTGGGTGCGTGGGTGGGTGCGTGTGTTAGCATTGCTTGTTACCACGCTACGGTCCAGAATCTTTGATGGATCAAGTTGATATTTTACACAAAAATGGGCCCCATTTAGACGAAGATCCCTATTGTTTGGGAAGAATTATGCATGATGGGAAAGTCACTTTTTTTGCCAAAAACCGTTATTTTTAAAACATTTATTTCTCCTAAACTACTAACCCTAGAGTTTTGAGATTTTGACATTATCTTTGAGGTTACAAATGGAACAAACGAAAAATATATTCAAACTTTTATATCAACAGGAAAATTTTTTTTTCAATAAAATGTACAAATTTTGACTTATAAATCAATCTCAAACCTTGTGAGAGCGATACAAGCCATACTGTTTGACGGACAAAATGAAACTATGCCTATAAATAGAACATTATATGGACAATGAGTTGAGATATTTTTTTCTGAAATTACATTCGCTAAAGGGGCGTTAGAGTACGATTTGTGTTTTCAGAAAATGTTTTTTTGACGCTAAACGGCTCGTTAAAAAATTATGAAAATTTGACCAAAAATGGAACAAAAAATTAGCAATTCATAAAAAAAAAATCATGAAGTTTCAATTACGGGAAAGAGCAATAACGATATAAAAACTCTTTGTTTATCCTAGACTAAGAGATCACCTGCTATACTTGTCGAATTTTTTGTATTTTTTTACATTGTTTACATTGACTTAGAAATTTTTTGAGCGAATCCACTGAGATAAAATTGATGTTTCTAATGGAAAAATGAAAATTGACTTATAAGAGATGTAAGAGGAATAATATTGTGCAGGTAAATGATAACACTCATTAAAAAAAAAATCGTATATATGTTATTTGACAAAGGGGAAGGAAAATGATCTTATTAAATACTAAGAAGCCATAAAATTCCCAGTATAATAATTCTGTTAAAAACCAAAAATGTAAAAGATAATTCAAAATATAAATCTTTCGTTTAGAGATTATTAACTGTAATTATCGTACATCTTTAATTAACAAATCAGCTTAAAACAACATTTTCTTCGCTGTTTAAGATGTTTTTCAGAGAAAAAAGGGTATTTTACTGTTTTAAATTTGAAAATTTTACATTAATATTCAATGTAGAAGGATGTTAAGTAAACGATGTAAGAAATCTACTGGCTATTTGAACAATAGCCATGTTCTCTTGTAGGATAATATTTTGTTTCAAGAAATGTTCACATTGGTTTTTCAAAATGATATTACTGCTGTAGTTATACTAATGAAATTATTTGCAAATAATAAATTATTTGTGATGTACAAAAATAAGCTTATAAATTGATATGTCCTTCAATCACTATCTGTACTACCTCACGAATGCAATGCTAATAATTATATCCCATTTAGATATTTATGTTATGCTTAAATGATACGTTATGTTTTATATACTCAAGAAATTTGACATTGAGTTACTTATAGTAAAGTAGAGTGTAGGCCACTCCAGATTTTTTATTTTATATTCTTATAAAATTATAAATTTATAATCTTATACCTAAAGGGGACATTATGTATTATATACCCTAGAAGTTTGATATTATGTTTGCTTATAGTAAAGTTGAGTGTAGGCCACTCCAATTTTTTTTATTTTATATAAGAGGTTAAAATCTATAATTTCTTTCCTCACACTGTATGCTTATATCTAAATGGGACATTATGTATTATATACCCTAGAAGTTTTATATTATGTTTATTATAGTAAAGTTGAGTGTAGGCCACTCCAAATTTTTTTAATTCATAATTAAGAGGTTAAAATTTTTAATTGCTTTGCTCACTCTGTAAGCTTATACCTAAATGGGACATTATGTATTATATATCTTAGAAGTTTGATAATATGTTTGCTTATAGTAGAGTTGAGTGTAGGTCACTCCAGATTTTTTACTATAGTTTCAAATCGTAGGGTACGAATTTGGTACAAATCGTACCAAAAGCAGCTTTCATTTCGTACCCATCCTTTCAAAAGCAGCTGAACACCGAATTCAATTTGACTTGCAGATATAATGACATTCATAATTCTATAAAAGACTCAAAATTATTATAATTAATTGCCTCTGTTGTGTCTAGATCGTATTTTTTCTTGAATATATGACCACTAATTCCATTTTTATTCTCCCCTCATAAATATCCTTTATATTGTAGTAATGGCAAAAGGTTGGGGTTTAGTTTTAGCCAAAGAATGATCCCAAAAAAGGCAGGATAATGACTAGACAAGTTTTGAAGGTCAGTAAAAAAAATAGGACGTATACTAATTGCAATGGCGTCTTGTTCAGTTGGCTAGAAAAGGAGCGACCTCAAGAAACCATATCAGGGGAGAGAGTGGGAGAGCTTATGATACAAAACAGATGGATTCTTTGTCAGCCATTCAGCTACTGATACTTGGCAAAATTAATTGAACTAATTAAAGTCCGCGCTTGCCAAAAAAACAACATTTGCATGTGCTTGAAAACTTTTTATGGTTGAGTCATCAACAATACCTTGAGTAAACAACCTCAACAAACAATCAGTATTACACTTTCAGCTTTCGTTCTTCTTTTGATGGTCTAATTATTTAAGTGTGATAAATACTAACAAAAAACCTAAAGATCCCAGATGGGTGATGAATATCTCAGATCTGTTCTCAGAATTGCCCCAGACTTCGATCTTATATTTAAAATTTGAGATTAACAACACTGTTCTCATTAAAAAAGTATGTTTATACTTCAATGATTATTTTTGTTTTGTTTAATACGTACTGTTATTAACTAATGTTGTTTTTTTATATTGTATCTTGCGCTGAAATGGACCACCTGTCAGATTTTTAAATCAATGTGGCCCACTTGTGGCCCACGAGTCAAAATACGAGTAATTGCCCAACACCTGGCTTAAAGTCCTCTTCGGGGGACGACGTACTTAGATTTATTCACCTCCTCCTGCGTGAATAAATCGAGAGCCAGAGTGTGAGTATCGAACCCTGGACCTACTAGTTCAAAAGGTGAGTATGTTAACCATTCAGCTAATCTGGTTCCTTCCGATACAGATTTAAACAGAATCCTTTTATGTTTGATCAGTGGTTGTAGATTTTCCATTGCCAGGAAGCCATAAAACCGATTTATATTAGAAATAGGTCAAACCGTCATACCTCGTAAGATGATCTTGGAGTCGTTGGAGCGCTTTCAGGTTTGTTGTGATCGCGCGATGGACAACGTCCGAAAGCGTTCCAAGGACTCCATAATCATCTTACGAGGTATGACGGTTTTACCTATTTCTAATATAAATCATACTAACCTCAGTGGTATTAACAATATGCATATATTTTTAAAACCGAGTTGCTCCACCCTAGCTGATCAGTTCCTTGTTTCTGAGTTTGCTTTTCCCCTAACCACCTCTAACCACCTCTAACTAGATTCACTCTACCATCTCTAGGTTTTTTTTTTCATGCTCAACTGATCATTTCGTAATTTTCGTTGCGTTGCTTTGCCGTTTAAAGATCATTGTGAATAAAAAAGAAACAGAAATTAAAAACCTCTGAGGGAAATTACACGCTCCTGCCCCTCCCAAACCAGCTTGTCATGTAACCGTGTCATCCATTTCATTTACCACCCCCCCCCCCCTCCCTCCCAACTCCGTGCTAATCATTCGCTTCCTTTCTGTCAAAAACAATTGCGAAATCTGTTTTTTATGGCCTTTAGTTAGCAGTGTTTGACTAATAGTGACAGCTAAAGGTGACCCCTGCTCCAATGAGGCACGAATCTCTCAGCACTTTTACACAAACGAGCACACTATAAAACATTGACATATCTAATAATCAATCAACAACTAATGCCAGTCACGATATTAAAGAAAAGAACATTAATTAGAAGAATAATAGACTAAAGGAGTGTTTCTCAAACTATATTTAAATAAACCACCCTAATAAGATATTGAAAATCCCACATAACACACAAAGCGTACTTACACTTACATTGAATTATCAAAGTTATTAGGTTATAAACTACAAAACTTTTAAAGAAAAAATTAATATACTACATATTACACTATAATTTAATATACTATTCTAAAATCGATAATTATATTATACCAATGATCTAGTATGATATACATAGATTAATGTTAGTCCCAACAGATATAATTATACTATAATGATCTAGTATGATATATATATATATATAGATTTATGTTTGTCCCAACAGATATAATTATACTATAATGATCTAGTATGATATATATATATATAGATTTATGTTTGTCCCAACAGATATAATTGTACTATAATGATCTAGTATGATATATATATATATATATATAGATTTATGTTTGTCCCAACAGATATAATTATACTATAATAATCTAGTATGATATACATAGATTAATGTTTGTCGCAACAGATATAATTATGCTATAATGATCTAGTATGATATATATATATAGATTTATGTTTGTCCCAACAGATATAATTATACTATAATGATCTCGTATGTTATACGTACATTTATGCTTGTTCCGTCAGATGTAGTTATACTATAATATTCTAGTTTGATGTATGTAGATTTGTTTATCCCAAGAGATATAATTATACTATAATATTCTAGTATGATGTACATAGATTTATGTTTGCCCATTGTTTCGTGACACAGCTCATTTGGTGTTATGGGACCGTGCAAAAGAATCACGGTCTTAGAGTGTGCCAATGTTTATTGATTGTAAGTTATAGATAAAGAAATAAATCTTTAGTTAGGTTAGGTTAGGTTAGGTTGCAGTGGCAGTTCCACAAGGGAACACACTTAGGCCAAGTATTGGCCCTTTGTGATACCACACAATCAAGATTGATTCTACAGTGGGAGTACTAAATTTTGCCTAACTCAAATGTATTTAGAGTAGAGATCTTTAACGAGTACCTGACATCGTACAGGCTCGGAACCGACGGTTTAACGTCCTTCTCCGAGGGACGACGCGCTCAGATTTATTCACCTCCCGCGTGAATAAATCGAGGGCCAGGTGGGGATCGAACCCCAGTCTTATCAGTTCAGAGGCGAGCTCGTAACCACTGAGCTAGCCTGACTCTCTAGATCTTTAGTTAAAATTACTTTTCTTATGCAAAATTCCCTCCCCCCCCTTCTCCAAAATAATTGATGTTACCAGGGATCTTTACGTGTGTCATTAAGAAAACTACAGATAGCAAAAACTATTTTAGTAACTTTAAGTTAAAAAATTAGTTTTACTTTATAAAAGTAGAATTTGATAAAATAAAAACTTACCCTTCAAAGCGGTTGAGTTCCCTCCAGTTGGAAAGAAGCCCTGGCTGACAATAGTCGACTAAAGCGCTCAAGTAAATACCGGAGTTCCAGTCTGTTGTAAAGTTATTGACAGAACATTCCGGTAACACGGACTGAAAAAAACAAACAAACATTACTCAATAGTCTCAGTTACAACTATCACAACAGCTGCAAAAAAAAAAGGATTTTGTATGAGGCATCATTACAACAGTTGGGGAACAAGAATGGTCAAACTCGTTAAAAGGATCGTATACAAAAATGTTCTTTCCTCCCAATCAAAGAGAGGAAAAAGTGCGACATAGAGCTTTCACACAAGATAACACAAGCTCTTAGAGGCCATGGTGGGACTAAATCTTACCTCAATAGATTCCATATCATAGACAATGACAGGTGTTTTTGTTATGATGTATCACCACAGACTTGAAACCATATACTCTTCAGCTGCCCAATTCTTGATTAAGAGCGACAACGATTTATGAAATTCACAATAATAACCGGCTGTGGCTGGCCTCCAGCAAATACTATAGTATGATAGTGCAAAACAGTCAACTATTTCAAAATTTTAAAAAATGCATAGAACTTATAGACTTTCAAAAACTTTTAAAGTGTGTATCTCAATTATTAACTTAAAATAAGGAAAGGTTTAATTTAATCTTACTGTAATCTACTTTATTGTTAAATAAATTCGACTGCATGTAATATATATATATATATCTGATTGGTTGGATCATTTTCTGAGGGAGTGCGAGCCCTTATACTATTTGCTGTGTCGGCGGAGATGACTCCATGGAAGAGAAGAACCGCTGTATGTGACTTCGATCAGAGCTAGAAGCCTTCAACTTGAAAATATTTGGTCCCGCATCAACCAATCAGATATCAGAACTAGACACCTCATGTAGATTTTCAATATATATATAATTATATATATATATATATATGAAGCATGCTAAATAAATGTATTTAAAAAAAAAACTATGACAACAACAAAGAAAACACATTCTTTGGTTTCTAAAACTGATTTAGGTTACTTTAGGAGAGCTGATTCCGAAAATCATAGTAGGGTAAAATGGTTATCAAATATAAAAATTTAATCATATTATCTGAAAAATACAATATCATTAGAGAGTTATCTATAGTACAAAATAAAAATCATATAAAATAAAATAAGGAAGAGAGTACGAACAAGTTATTCAACTTGTAGGAAATTTTATTCAACAACAACAATGCGTTTCGAACACTTTGTGTTCATCATCAGGAAGACACTATAATATAAATTATATCTAATCAGTTACAAAATTAGATATAGTGTCTTCCTGATGATGAACACAAAGTGTTCGAAACGCGTTGTTGTTGTTGAATGAAACTTCATTTCTGTGGAGACTTTTGTTTGTTTATCCATTTTACCTTAGAATGAGTAAATACCACACAATTACGGATTGCAAAAATAATGAGTATTTTAATTCAACAATTCTTTTTATGATTTTAATTATTATTATTTAAAAAAAAATTATTGATTTTCTTTTGTGATGACTGTATATGATGTATAGGTGAACTTTAAACAAGATGAAAGTCTGGGAGTAATAACAGCGGATCAACATTAGATTCCTGATTGTAATTCTATGTAAATAAATAGTAGAGGTCTTTCAGGGATTATCAACGTGAAAGGGGGGGGGGGGGGGGGGGATCTTATGACCGCCACGCGGCAAAAGTAGTTACTGTCCCACTATAATACGCGTATATACATATAGTATATATATATACACGAGTTCAAAATTCAAGAAGAGTAACACACAGAGTAAGAAAACACACTTACAGACTCAAATTTTCGGGTAAACCGTGCAATTTTGACTTGCAACGGCAAGTCAAAAAAAAAAAAGAAAGAAGAATATATACATATATATAAAAATATTTCACATAAACACATGAAATAACAATCAATGATCAAGCCACAATATGAAACTGGGAATACAAGACTAAGATCTTTCAACCGTAACAAGTCGTCTTCGTCAGAGTCAATGTTTTCATCGGAGTAGGGTTTTTGACTTTGACGAAGACCGCTTGTCTTGTTGGAAGATCTTAGTTTTGCTTTCCCATTTTCATATTGTGGTTTGATTATATACATTTATATATATATATATATATATATATATATATATATATATATTACTCATTTAATTAAAAATATATTTACATAAAAAAAAATAAATTATATAAAAAGTTTTAAGTGATATATATATATATTTATATATAAAAAGATTTCACATAAACACGTGAAATAACTATCAATGATCAAACCACAATAAGAAATGGGAAAACAAGACTAAGATCTTTCAAACGTGTCAAGCGGCCTTCGTCAGAGTCAAAAACCCAACAGTTGGGTTTTGACTCTGACGAAGGCCGCTTGTAACGGTTGAAAGATCTTAGTCTTGTTTTCCCATTTCTTATTGTGGTTTGATCATATATTTATATATATATATATATATAAAATACTCATTTAATTAAAAATATATTTACATAAAAAAATAAATTATATAAAAAGTGTATTTATGTTTATTTAAAAGCCAATGTCTGTATGAATTATTCTATAGTTCACTATAGAAAATTGTCAAATAATCTACTTAAAAGTTACTACAACTTAAACGATTAAAAATCTTAGATATGAAACATAATAGGGTGTAAGATAAAGGAAGCTGCCAAGGATCTCTTATCTGCTTTCTAGGCATCTATACCTGGGGATTCTAGCTCTTGGTATTTAATAGAACAACAAAACATTCTACTATCGTAGGAAATCAATCTATGACGAAACAAAGGGAATGACACATCAGCACCTAGCTAGAGATGATCCAATCATTGATTAAGGATTGCTTAAGAAAAAAAAGAGAAGTTCAAAGAGTTTCGTGGAAATGCCGCTTAATGGTTTATATGCTAAAAAAAAAGGATGAGATTTTAGCCGGTAAGTAAAGAAACTGTTGTTTAAAACGATTACAGTGGGAATGGCATTGACCTATAAGAGAAAAACCCACTAATGTAATCTCACTGAGGACAGCTGCATTCATTCTACGCTGTTAACGTCTTTTTCCGAAAATAAGACACTGTCTTACTTTTTTTTAGGCCCAAAATACGTGCTTATAGTATAGTAGTATATATAGTATACTAGGGCTTATGTTCGGGGAAGGGCTTCTAGTATAATAAGTAATAGGTAATAATCAGACTTAGAAGGCTGAAATCCACAACTTGTACACTTGTATTTGTACCTGCAACGCACTCTATGTACACTGCTGTCTTCAATTATACTTTTAAGGTGAATTCTACTTTAAATATTCTAGGAATTAATTTTGGTACGTGTCTCTACATTGCATGAAACAAACTGTACAGGTAAACAAGGAATTTCTCAGAATATTTTGTTTCAAACAATTCTCTGAAATATTAGGGCAACTGGAGATACCCGACATAGGTTATATTAGGTTAGGTTAGGTTGCAGTGGCACAACCACAAGGGAACACACGTAGGCCAAGCATTGGCCCTTTGTGATACCACACAATGAAGATTGATTCTACAGTGGGAGTCTTAAATTTTGCCTAACTCAAATGTATTTAGAATAGGGGATCTTTAACGAGTACCTGACATCGTACAGGCTCGGGACCGACAGTTTAACGTCCTTCTGGAGATACCCAACATAATTCTTTTCAAAAACATAGTTCTTTTTCTAAATTTAATATTATTTTTTAACAAATAATATTTTTCACATTATTTTAACTAGGGATTACTTTTGGGGAGTGTTTATATAGTAAAAAGTCTCCAAAATTAAGGTAGGGCTAATTTTCGAGGGATTTCTTATAGCATCAAACAATATACTACTATTTATTTATTATAACTATATTACATCCATTTTTCAGATTGAATTATAAGTCAAATTTTCACATTTTAAAAAAAAAAGGATTCCTCTTGTTTTAAAAATTTGAATATATTTGTCGTTTATTACATTTGTAACACCAAGCCAAATTTTCAAATCTGAAGAATTTGTAGTTTAGAAGAAAAAAAATGTAGTCAAAAAACAGGTTTTTGGCAAAAAAAAGTGACTTTTCCATCATGAATAATTGAGTTGAGCTCCCAAACAATAGAGCTCAACTACACTATAAAATAGGGCTCATTTTTGTGTAAAATATCAATTTGACACATCAAAGATTCTGGACCGTAATCTTTAGATACATACTAATCCACCCACACACATACAACACACACACACACACGTACACACACACACACACACACACACACACACACACACACACACACACACACACACACACACACACACAGACATCATCGAAAAAACTTCATAAAACGACTTCTGGGACCTCAAAAATGTAATTCCGTCAAAATCTCAAGATCGAATTTTTTCGCGATCACTATACTTTTCTTATGGTAAGTAAAAAAGTTTAAACGTACAGTAATTTTACTAACGAAACAACGCGTTTTGAACGTAACACAACGCGTTAGAAGGGTTCTTATTCCGGTTGATCTTCTTATGGTGAAAAATAAAATGTTTAACGTCCTCTATTAGGGAAGAGGTGTTCAGATTTCATTTCTCGCGTGAAAAAATCGAGGGTCTGAGTGGGAATCGAACTCTGGATCTACCAATCAAGAGGTGAACACACAACCCACTAGGCTACCCAGGCCACTATGCATGTATTTAAATTACCGTGTTATTTGATCTTTTTGTATAGTGATAGTACAAGACCATGAAGATAGAGAGGTCATTGACCCAGTAAATAGGACACGAATTACGATATTGTTTGATCTATTTGTATAGCAGTAGTACATAACTACATAAGGTAGAGACGTTTTGTATAGTAGTAGTACTATGGGAGAGAGGTCATTGACCCAGTAAATAGGACACGAATTACGATATTGTTTGATCTATTTGTATAGCAGTAGTACATGACCGGTAGAGACGTTTTGTATAGTAGTAGTACTATGGTAGGGAGTTCATTGACCCAACAAATAAGCCACGAATTACCATATTGTTTGATCTATTGTATAGCAGTAGTACATGACCGGTAGAGACCTTTTGTATAGTAGTAGTACTATGGTAGGGAGGTCATTGACCCAACAAATAAGCCACGAATTACCATATTGTTTGATCTATTTGTATAGCAGTAGTACATGACCACATAATGTACAGACGTTTTGTATAGTAGTAGTCCTAAGAGAGGGAGGTCATTGACCCAACAAAGAAGCCACGAATTACCATATTGTTTGACCTATTTGTATAGCAGTAGTACACAACTACATAAGGTAGAGACGTTTTTTATAGTAGTAGTAGTACAAGACCATAAGGATAGGGAGTTCATTGACCCAATAAATAGAACAATACTTACCACATTGTTTGACCTATTTGTATAACATTAGTATATGACCACAAAAGGTAGAGACGTTTTGTATAGAGTAGTACAAGACCATAAGGGGAGGGAGGTCATTGACTCAATAAATAGGCCACGAATTACCAATATGTTTGACCTATTTATATAGCATTAGTATATGACCACAAAAGGCATGGACGTTATTGACTAAGTAAACAGCCAATGACCTTTTCTGTTATTCCAGGAAATACTCACCTCTAACACTGTAGAATCCTAGTTTTTGCCAATCTTAACTTTATTTACACCGGTTAGGTCGAGTCGACTTTATTTAACTTAATAATAAGAGCTTATCTAACAAAACAATTGGTCGTTTTTTTTTACATCCTCTTTGAGGAAAGACAAGAAAAGAAATGCCAAGACATTTCTCACATAAACAATTGTACATTCAAAGTTAACTAAGATCTTTTTATCTCTTAGACCAATGGGAAGCAGACTAACAATTAGATCACACTGGCTTTAATTCTGAAATACACCGTCTACATCTGTAAGGTATCTCTACGGTAGACTGTAGTATCTGTAATACATTACGATAGTGAACTTAAAAACTTGTAACAATAGTTAGAATTAAATGAAACGATTCCACGAACTAAATAAACTACATTGACATGAAGAACACACAGAAATGAAACAGAAACTCCCTCCTATATTTCAATGGTCTTGTCGTCAGGAGAGTAGAAGCGAGTCGCTCCACAGGGAGGCCACGACAGGCCGGTGGTCTGCCTGCGGAGCGTCTTGTCTCTATTCTCCTGATGACGAGGCCATCGAAATATAGTAATGAGTAACTCTTTCATTTCTGTGTGTTCTTTATGTCAATGTAGTTTATATATATATATTTGTAAAAGTTGGAAGCAGTCCTTCATTTAAACATATATTGTTAAATAACGCCCCATATTTGGCTTGTATCTGCTTCTTACACAATTTCTCCAGTTTCCGGAATTCCTTCCTCGTCTCTTCATTAAAACTCACAAGAGAAATGATGGTAAATTCCACGAAAATTATCGCTCGAGAAAGAAATCATTTTAAATTACAACTATTAGAAGCAATAATTATTCAAGAAAAGCAACCAGCCATAAATATCCAAGTTAATAATTCTTGTCGAATTTTAAAACTATTTGCAAACAGAAACACCCAGATTAGCCAGGTAGTAGGTGAGCCCAACCACCCTACCTTAATCCCCCATAATGCGCCGTGATACAGGGCGATGCCCTGTAAACTTTCCATTAATAATCCATCTCTATATATAACTAGCTTTCCTACTATTACTCTCATTATTGTCCTGATGATGAATGTGGTACATTCGAAACATGTCGACTAGTAATATTGGTGATAGACTTTATAGTTTTAATGAAGAGACGAGGAAGGAATTCCGGAAACTGGAGAAATTGTGTAAGAAGCAGATACAAGCCAAATATGGGGCCTTATTTAACAATATATATATATATATAACAAGTTATCGCAATAAACAAGTGAAATAATAATCAATGAACAAACCACAATATGATATGGAAAAAATGACTAAGATCTTTAACCGTAACAAGCAGTCTTCGTGAGAGTCAAAAACCCAACTGACTCTGTGTTTTTGATCCAACTCAGTTTGGTTTTTGACTTCTTTGAAAGAATACGTAAACACAACACACAACTTATTTCAATATTTCGACCTCCTCGTCATCAGGAGAAGAAGAAGAAGAAGAAGAAGTTTGACAAACAGCAACTAAAGACGCAGCGAGTACGACTTAGTGATACGTCATAAGTGATGACGACAAGATCGAAGTATTGAAGTGAGTTGTGTGTTGTTTCTACGTGTCCTTCTCTTGCAATCGTTTGAAATGTTACTCTAAGGGACAGTTTCATGTTTTAAATTATATATATATATATATATATATATATCAATGATCAAACCAAATCATACTGTGACTTGATCATTGATTGTATTTCTCGTGTGTATTGTGACATCTTGTTATATATATATCAACCATAACAAGCGGTATTCGTCAGAGTCAAATACCAAACTGAAACACTAGATGCAGAAAACATCTGGTGAGTGGTTGAGAAGAGAGGAAGGGAAGAGTGGTTTCTCAACCCCTCACCAGATGTTTTCTGCATCTAGTGTTTCAGTTGGGTTTTTGACTCTGACGAATACCGCTTGTTATGGTTGAAATATTATAGTCTTGTTTTCCCATTTCTTATTGTGGTTTGATCATTGATTGTTATTTCACGTGTTTATGTGAAATCTTTATATATATATATATATGATTCGCGCTCCGTTCTTCGACGTGGGGAGATCTCTCTCACTTCGTCCTCTCTACTACTCTACTCTCCTGATGACGAACAACAGTTCGAAATATTGAATTCTGTAAGTTTTCTTTGTATTATCTTTTCTGTGTCGTGCTTTGTGTAATTTAAAGTTATATATATATATATATATATATATTGAAAAAAGTATCGACTGTGGAATAGAAACAAAATTAAAGTTTATCAGGACTGTCAGTTCTTCAGGTTCAAATTAAACTCTTATTGCCAAGTCTCGGTTTTTATATAAAACCAGAAAAACAAAACAGAGGAAATATAAGAAATAATTCCTTCATTCAAAAATCACGCATATATAAAAAACGCAATTAGTTATAAATAAGAAATTACAATAGAAATTTTGAGAATAGGTTAGTTAGAAAATTTATAGAGGTATAAATTTTTGAAACAGAATAACTAAGTATTACATTAGAAATTATTTTACAAAGAAATATAGTCTGTGGGTTTCAGTATTAACTAACTAGTTTAAATGAACACGTGGCACTGATGAACACGTCAAGTGTCACGTGTTCATTCAAACTAGACTGTTGTTGAAATCCACAGACTGTTTTTCTTTGTCAAATAATTTCTAATATAATACTCCTTTTTTCTGTATCAAAATTTTATATTTCTGCCTATGAAAAAATATTTAAAATAAAAACCGAAACATTGACAATGAGAGTTTAATTTGAACCTGAAGAACTGACCGAGTCCCGATAAACTTTAGTTTTGTATATATATATATATATAAATGATCAAACCACAATAAGTGGTTTGAGTTTTTGACTCTGACGAAGACCGCCTGTCACGGTTGAAAGATCTAAGTCTTGTTTTCCCTTTGTATTGTAGTTTGATCATTGATTGTTATTTCCAGTTATAATTGAAAAATTTTATATAATAAAATTTTATATATATATATATATAATTAAAATTAACCGCAGTGTCGGCATTCACGATCTTAGGACTGATAGATTCGATCCTACGAAACAACCCCCAAATGACAGGATTCAACTCGAAAAGGAGTTGGCCAAGTGACTTGTTAAGCAAAATCAATGCGATAGTCAATAGTATTAATAGATTAATAGGTAATACATAGATTAAAAATATTAAATTAAATGAAGTATAAAAGATTAATAAAGGACAAGAAAATGTATTAAAATAAGAGAGTTGAATGAAAGTAAGAATTAATAAGAATGGTATAGTCAGAAATAAAGATAAGAAAAGAAAATGTACTGGTTGAGAAACCAACAAAATTTTGACATAAGTTCTTTTGTTTGGAGATATGATTCTTGAAATTCCCCAATCATTATTAAATTTCTTTTATATAGACTCTTAGTGAACAAAATTTTGAAAACCCTCCTATATCTTACATCATTACATTCTTTTTATAGTATATGGAAAAAAATTAATAATTAATTAATTAAAAAAATGAAAGGGAATTTTAACTTTCATATCCTGGTAGCCATGACGATCATCAGACCATATTAGGCCTAGGATCAGCTTCAGGTTTCCTTTCACTATGTCCACGTTTCCTGAAACAGAGAAATCATCGTCAGAACCATATTAGGCCTAGGATCAAGTCTTCAAAATGCCTATTCACTAAATCCACAATTTCCTTTTATAAAGAGAAATGACTTATCGTCAGCTTCTCAGTTTTTAGTTTGTTTGCTTGATGACATACATTGAGGTCTGCAGAGCAAATTTATTTCTATATTTTTCCTTTTTCAATTGTGTTTAAGCTCATATATATATATGATATATTTCTTACTTACTTGCCGTTAGCTTCTACAACGTGCTTGTCTCGCAGTGTCTTTTCTCCTTGAATGACGGATTACATTGAAAATTGAGTCTGTAGAGCATGTTGTTTCCTACTTTGTGTGTTGCTCTTTGTTCAATTGTCGTTAACTCGTATATATATTTGTGTACAATAGCAGCAGGTCTTCCTATAAGCATATTGTTATTACAATTAAGCAGCAGGTCTTCACTTGACCATATGTTGTTGACACTCTCTAGTTTCGTATCACTTTGCGGTGAGACTCTGGTAGCTTCCAAAGAAGGTTAGCAAAAGACATTAACACACACAATAAACTTTAGGTCAAACACGAAAACACTTGAATAAACCAAGTGTTTATTGAAGAAACCAAGTTTATTCAAGTGTTTTCGTGTTTGACCTAAAGTTTATTGTGTGTGTTAATGTCTTTCGCTAAACCTTCTTTGGTAGCTACCAGAGTCTCACCGCAAAGTGATACGAAAACTAGAGAGTGTCAACAAGAAATTGGTCAATGCAGAAGCTGCTGGTTATTTTAACTAATATATATATAGTTCGATGTACGCAAAAGAAACATAGAGACTGTAAGTGTGTGTTTTTAATTTCTCTATGTTTCTTTATGTACATTGAACTGTCAGTCTAGTCGAAGGTTTTGTCCCGTTAACATTGTTGTTTCTTTAAAAAATGTAAATTTCATTTTCATAGTTAAAAAATTCTTACTTCTGTAAGTAATATTGTTTTATGTATCTCTGAAATATTTCTACTTGTAATATTCATAACTTGTAACAATCCATTTTCATATTGTGTACATGTTTGATGTTGATATGTGATTTCTTATTATCCTTTGTTTGTAGGCCTATGAAAAAGGTTTTAAATAAAACCGAAACGTTGGCAACGAGAGTTTAATTTTTTATCCTGGAAAATTGACCGAACCCCGATTAAAGAATACACCTATATACATAACTATAGTTTATCGGGACTCAGGTCAGTTCGATAAACTATAGTTTTGTTTCTATTCCACAGTCAATACTTTTATCAATATTCCTATATATATATATATATATATATCAATGATCAAACCACAAGAAGAAATGGGAAAACAAGACTAAGATCTTTCAACCGTAACAAGCGGTCTTCGTCAGAGTCAAAAACCCAACTGATATATAATTTATATGTATATATACGATGAAAAAAAGATAGAAAATGGGTAACTAAAGTTCTATATAAATAGGAAATCCGAAATAAAGAAGACAAGGAAAATCGAAATGGAGACAATGGAAAACTGGTTAAGTGAAGAGGGATATTGTGGAGAATAGGTGTTTAATCCTCTTTTAATTGCTATTAAAACAGTTAATATTAATTGTTAATGTGTTATTAATAATAGTATTTTTAAGATTAATTAATAATATAATATTATAATGCTAGTTATTTAAAGGTCGTGGTAATGATTGCTGTCACCTTGTTAATGAAATTTGACAGCTGTGAAATTCTTTCAAAAAAAAAAAATTATAGGATTTTTTAATAGAATTAATATAAAATATTTAAATTGCCTAGTTGTTTTGAGTCAGGATTGGGACGAGGGAAGACAGATTGACTGTCACTTGCAACGTCATCCTGTTGTGGCCTTGAGTCAAGGCCGCGAAACACTTTCATTCTCTGCTGGCCTGGGCACATCTGCGTCTTTCAATGGCAGAAAGCAAAAGTCATTCATGTTTCCCTAGAGCAAACCTCTAACCACCTGTTATCTGTATCGGAAAAAAAAAACAACAACAGATTCTAGGAGTGTGCTTTATATTTTACAAAAGAACTCAAAACTTTCAAAATATCCAATCCTTTATTGTCTAGTATTTAGTTATGTGTGAGGCTCAGACATGCTATTGTATACCAAATCAGGTACCGTACTTTTCCAAAAATAAGTCCTAGCGTGATTTTCGTGGACGTTTTGGACTATAAGCCCTCTCCTGAAGATAGGCCCTAGTTAAGATAAAGTGAAAAAATTGCTGTTGAATGTAGCAGGTATCTCTAGCTGTCGTAATATTTCAGAGAATTCTTTGGACACAAATATTCTAAGTAATTCCTTTTTTACCTTTAAAGTTCGTTTCAAGGAGGTTACCTAGGCAAGAAGCATCAATTTAACCTCAGCTATATTGCAAGGCATGAGAGATTCAGACCCATGATTTTACAGGAAATAGATTTGGAGGAAAATCAGAACAAAATTCAAAATTTATGACGATGTTCCAGAAGATGGCATGACTGTAATCGAATAAATTTAAATTTCTATATAAAAATAAATATTAAACAAAAATATGTAAATCTACTTAATGTACTTGAAGCCCTCCCCCCCGAGAATAAGCCCTAGCACGGATTTTGACATAAAAATAAAGTAAGATAGTGTCTTATTTTCGGAAAAAGACTGTAGGTTAGGTTACGTTCGGTAGCAGTCTTACAAGAGAACACGCATGGGCTGAATATTGACCCTTTGTAATACGAAGATTGACAACCCAATGAAGATTGATTCTATTTTGGGAGTCGCTAAGTTTTCCTTAACTCATGTGTTATTGAAAGTAGTAATTTTTAACAAATTCCTGACATCGTATAGGCTTGGGGCCGACTGCTCTCCGATGGATCACGTGCTGAGATTTATTCACCTCGTATGAGAATAAATAGGATATCATAGCGGGTATTGAACTCCGGACCCCAACAGTTTAAAGGCCAGCACATTAGCTTCTGCCCTACCCTGGACTACCCTGTCTCACAGATACATTACAGTAGATACAAAGATACTAACTATCTACACAAAAGGTTTATACTACATCATCGCGTTTCGAACACTTACTGCTCATCCGAACACTAACTGACATTACAACCGTTAACTGTCATTGTTGTAATGTAACAGAACCCAGCCTTCATTTATAGCCCTGAAGATGTCTTGAAATAAAGACGAAACGTTGGCAAAAAGGTCATTCCATATATTTACCCTGACCAAACTCCGAAAAAAAGAAAAAGTGTTTGTTAATATTTTGTGGTCAAGAAAACAGTACCGTATTACAAAATATTATTTTAAATAAGTAATTATATTTTATATCATTTATTGATAATTCTATTAGTTATATTTGAGGTGTTTTGCAGACCACTTGGAATTTAATCTTTTTTTTTTTTTTTTATAATTCATTACGGGTTGACTCTAAATGAAATCATTTTGTATAATCTGCAAAATATAATGAATTGACGGTAAATAAGTTTTTTTTTTATAAAGACTTTATATTTCAAGGTTGCTTTTTTTTTTTGGTTTAGATCAAAATATTATTAATTGGGACCTTGAGGACTTTTAGTAAAAAAAAAAAATAATGAACTAAAGGATTGATTACATAACTGGACGAGAGCGAAAAGCATGAATTGGCTCATTGTTTTTTTTTGTTTTTGTTAACAAAATAAAAATTTTGCGTTTTTCTTCAAAAAAAAAATCATATAATGTTACATACTGAATTTAATGAAAAACACTTCACAAGGCTTATGACAAGCTACTATTGAATTCCACTTCCGCCTTGGTCCATCAACCTATTCAAATAATATATCGAAATGTAAAAACTTTATCAAGTTGTTATGCTGTAGTCGAATTGATGTTTAAGTTACGTATTTTCGCCTAGTTACGTTAATTTTTATATATATATATATATATATATATCACTCAAAATTCAAAAAAAACGATCCAGACGAGGCAAATCAGCTCAAAAACGAAGAAAAGCAACACACAGAGAAAGAGACACACTTACAAACTCAAATCTTCGGATGATCCTTCTTCAGCAGAAAATAGAATAGGCGACCAAGCACGCCGGAAATATATATATATACTTTTTCGTTGGAAATTTTAAATTTTTTTAAAAAATGATACAATTTAAACAATTTTGAAATAAACTAAAGAATATAAATAAACGTTAGCAGGTCCAAACAAGTTACTAAATAGAAAACAGTTTGTCATCCTGTCGTAGGCCAATCATATATATATATATATATATATATATATATATATATATATATATATATATATATTGTGGTTTGTGGTATATATACATATATATATATATATATATATATATATAAACTAGAATTTTCAAAACAACACATAGAAAAGAAATCACTGAACTCACTATATATTTGGATGTCCTCGTCGTCAGGAATATATATATATATATATATATATTGACATGAATTTTTGAGGGAGACTTAGTCGAAGACCAGTGGTTAAAGCAGAGAAGTTTTAAAAACTCGTAGCCTGATTTCTAAATTTCTCTTTATGGTTTAATCTTTGATGCATACATAAATACACAAATCATTTTGTAAAACCTTATTTATTGAACCTAAATGACCGAAAAACGTGAAATATGTTGATGAATTGATACCAAAATATATATCTAAATGGAATAAGACATTCTCGAACTGTTTCTTTGATATAGAAGTTAAATGCCAACAATAATGTAACTTTTCTTTGTGTTTAAAATGAACTATGAACTTCTATAATGCATTCTTCATGACTGACACACCTCAACAAGACATATATATATATATTCTGTGGAACACCTTTCAGATTACTTATTGTTTGTTTTGTATCATTCAAGTACAAGCCTTTTTTTTCTTTTTATTATTAGAATCAATTGGTTTGAAGTTTGATACTGCGCGGCATGTCCTCATTTCTTGCATAACTCGAGCCCCTTCCCCCCTCGCTCACACACACTCACTCTGTCTAACAAGTTAGCACATCCACTTTCAGAAGGCCTTCTCTACTTTATTAGCATACGTTTTTATGCAATACTAGGTTTTGTGAGAACCCTTTTAAAACAATGAAAACGTTCAATTGATTTTAGAACAAAAGCTTTGACAAAAAAGAATTTAAGTTTGAAAACAGTCACTGTTTGTAATACTTGTAATATTGGTGTATTAGTTAAATGTTACGTCTGTTAGTATCTAGAGTATAACTAGGTCACGATATTGATAGGCAAAACATCTCACTTAAGATTCTTTCCATCTATTGATATCCAAGGGGGTCAGATAAGCTCAGTGGATAACGTACTCGCCTTTGGGCTAGAGATCACGTTGGGCAGTCCGTCCCGAGCCTATACGATGTCAACGAGTTTGTTAAATATTGCTATTTTTAAAAACACATGAGTTAAGGAAAACTTAAGACTCCCAATATAAAATCAGTCTTCATTGTGTTGTATTACAAAGGGTCAATTGTCAGCCTATGCGTGTTCTTTCGTGATACTGCCCTATTATGGAAAAAGCCATCAATGAAAGACTATTTCAATCATTTTCAAACCTACTATGCCCCTTCATTTATTCATGTGGGAGGTAAATAAACCTGAGCACGTTGTCCCTTGGAGAGGGACTTGGAGAGAGTTAAGCCGTCGGCCGCTTAGCTTACACGATGTCAATCGTTAAGGATTCCTACTCTAAATGCACTTGAGTTAGACAAAAATTTACAACTCCCAATGTAGAATCTGTAGAATCACCGATCAAAACAAAAAGCCAGTAAACGGCTGACGTTATCACCTGCTAGGGGATCAGTTTAAACAATAAAAAAAAATTGACGTCCAATATTCTTTCTGATGTATTGTATAACAAACAAAGGTTATATTCTAATATTGATTTCTGTTTTCAAAAACATTAATGTATTCCTTACTGTTGAATAAGTTTACTCAACTCTTAATAAAGGTGAACTCTACACTTAGGCGATTTCTAATTCACTCAAACATCACTTTTTTTTTTTATCTTTATTCCTCTTTTGCTAACTCGCTATTGTTTTCTCTTTCCCTCTGCATCTATCCCTCCAAACTACAATACATGAGGCTCTTTATGTTTATTTCTTTTATTATACGATACTTTTTATTTATTTCTCTCTTTTTAACGCTCTATTTCTGTTTTTCTGTCTCTCTCTCGTTCCATAACTATCTTTCCCAAACTACCATAACTTAGCACTCTATCTTTATCTCTCTCTATTCCATTCCACAACTCAATTCTTTTTCATATTTCTCTCTCCATGACTCTCTCTCTCTCACTCTCTGCATAGACATTTGCATACATAAATATACACACACACTCACTCTCTACATAGATATTTGTGCATGCATAAATACACACACACACACACACACACACAAACACACGCACACACTCAATATTTCGACCCATTTAACTGTCGTCCTCAGAATCTTCGAACTGAATAAACTACAATTTTCAAAAGAAAATTTCGGTGTGTTCTTTTGGAAAATTATAGTTTATATATATATATATATATATAAAACGATTTCACATAAACACGTGAAACAACAATCAATGATAAAACCACAATAAGAAATGGGAAAACAAGACTAAGATCTTTCAACCGTAACAAGCGGTCTTCGTCAGAGTCAAAAACCCAACTGATATATATATATATATATATATATATATATATATATATATATATAACTAAATTTCACTGTACGTGTGAAATAAAAATCAACGTCTAAACCATGGCAGAAAATTAACTAAAATCTTTCAACTGGTCTTCGTCAAAGTCACGTTTTTTAGTACATAATTTAAAATACCTAGTTTAAGTTAGGTTAGGTTAGGTTGGAGTGGCCGTCCCGAGAGAGAACACACATAGGCCGCAAGCCAGTCCTTTGTGATACCACACAATGTAGAATTTGGGGCTATTCTCTCCCGTCACTGGTCTACTCGAACCATCTCGAGAGAACAATAAATCTAGACAGATCCCTGATACCAGTAAAATACCTTACTAATTTTAAACTATTCAATAGATTAGAATACGTTAGACTTCTACAAGTTAAACGTTCTTATTTCTAAAAAAATATTGTAAAACTATCAGTTAATTTCTGATAAATAAAACACAAAATTCTATTTTCCTTAATGTTATTATCAGTAGTTTTACATTTTTTTTAACTTCGTCAATTAAAAGTGAATTAATTTATTTTAATATATTATTTTAATTAGATATATAATAGATAAATTAATTTTTAATAAATGATTATATTTTTTCTTCTGATAAGGCCGGGCACAACTGCTAGTATATGATAAAATCTGTCGTTTATAGTGCCTGACTTCAGTGTCTTTAATACGGGTGATATGAAATTATATTATATTTATTGTATTTATAAGTATGATAGTAAAACTGTATGGTAGGTGCAATATATATATATATTATATATATATATATATATATATATATATATATATACATATATATATGTGAGATTAAATTTTCTGCCCACTTTTGTCTTAATTAGTTTTCTGGATTTCTTTTCCAAATCTCGAAGTCTTACTTTCATTTCTTTAAGAACTAGGTGTAATAACTCACCATATGTTTTGTTGTCCATTTTTTTATTTTTACCGACGTTTCGGTCTTCTTCGACCATATACTGGGCGATTTTTGAACACATACTATTTTAAACTATTTAACATTTTTTAACAAAAACTAACAAATTTATATTTTGTTAGTCGAGTGTTAAAATTTAGTTTTTGTTAAAAAATGTTAAATAGTTTAAAATAGTATGTGTTCAAAAATCACCCAGTAGATGGTCGAAGAAGACCGAAACGTCGGTAAAAATAAAAAAATGGACAACAAAACATATGGTGAGTTATTACACCTAGTTCTTAAAGAAATGAAAGTAAGACTTCAAGATTTGGAAAAGAAATCCAGAAAACTAATTAAGACAAAAGTGGGCAGAAAATTTAATCTCACATGTATAAATGAAGGACTGTTCCCCAAATATACGAATTTCAAACTACATATATATATATATATATACCCCAGAGTCAGTTGGGTTTTTGACTCTGACGAAGACCGCTTGTTACGGTTGAAAGATTTTAGTCTTGTTTTCCCATTTCTTATTGTGGTTTGATCATTGATTGTTATTTCACGTGTTTATGTGAAATCTTTTTATATATATATATATATTTATATACTTTTGGAGCAGACCTTCTTTTAAACATATATCATAACTTGTTATGATTAACAACATATATTATCATAACATAATTGCAACTTGCCAATTTTAATTGCAACATGAACCTTAACGATCAAGCCAATTGTTTTTCCAGAATTTTAAAGTTACATACGTGAAAAAGATATAATAACTATTAGTGAATTAAGTAATACTGTGTAAAATTCATGTAGGGTATTTAGAAACAAATCTGTTTACACAAGTTGATTTTTATGTTTATAAGGTAGATTGTAAATTGGAAAAGAGTATTTTATTATTAGTTATGTTTGAATGATAACAAGTGATTGTTAACGTAAATAAGTATTTTATTATGAATCGTAAAAATATTTTAAAAAGAATTCCTTGATAATGGTCAGTGTAGACTGAAACGTCGGCCCTGTGTAAATATGGAAAATATAAACAAACAAATAATTCGGTGAATTGATTTATATGGTACCAGATAGTTGGAGGAATAATATAAGAAAACTCGAGAAGGTATGTAAGAAACATACTAGACTTAAAGTTGGCAAGTTATTTAATGATATACGAGGTGTGTAAATAAAGTAGTGAGACTGGCAACGTCGCTTTCGATCTGGCAACGCTGGAGACGCGTGGCCTTGAGTAGCGTCAGGTGCACGTGTGATGCACCTCCAGTATGAATCTGAACTCGCCACAGTCATTTGTTTGTCCGTAGCGTTGGTTTTCGTGAAATGGTTTTTTCTTGAGCGTTTTAAAAATGAGTGACCTCAAAGTTGAGCAGCGGTGTGCAATCAAATTTTTCTTCAGACTTTTTGGCATAAACGAGTTTTTGGCCAGTAAAAACATTCCTGTTGCTCCTCAGCCTCCTTATTCACCAGACTTGAGTCCTTGTGACTTTTTCCTCTTCCCGAGATTGAAAAATCACCTCAAGGGAACTCATTTCGGGACACTACAAAACATACAAACTGCTGTAACCGACCAGGTGAAGGCCATTCCAGAATCCGAGTTCCAGCAATGCTACAATGATTGGAAGGACCGTCTCCAGCGCTGTGTGGCTTCCGAAGGGAACTATTTTGAAGGTGACAATATCACATTGTAATTATATTTGAATAGAAAATTTAAAAAAAATCAGTCTCACTACTTTATTTACACACCTCGTATATATAATTATATTGTGTTTTAAATGATTGTTACAGGTCAGTGTTTTGATGATTGCAGCGTTATGAAAGAAGAAGGTCAAAAGACCTTCAATGAAAATGATAGCTAGGACAAGGCATTGATTACGTATGACTCAATGCTGGAATTGACAAACGCACTCAAGATTGCTGTAAAAGTCTTCTGTCCTTTAGTTCTTAGAGTAGGTTTGGTATAGAAAGGGATATAGTAATAATATGAAAGGTTCATAATATGATTCATTAGGGAGCCAGGGTAGTTCAATGGTTTGCATGCTCGCCTCTGGATTGGTTGATCCAGGGTTCAATTCTCACTCTGGTCCTTGACTTTTTCATGTTTGAGAGCTTTGATGTAGAAAAGGATATAGTATATGAAAATAGTTTACTATCACTTACCCGGGATCATGTAAAAGGTTCATAAGATGATTCATTAGGGAGCCAGGGTAGCTCATTTGCTTGCATGCTCGCCTCTGGATTGGTTGATCGAGGGTTCAATTCTCACTCTGGTCCTTGACTTTTTCATGTTTGAGAGCTTTGATGTAGAAAAGGATATAGTATATGAAAATAGTTTACTATCACTTACCCGGGATCATGTAAAAGGTTCATAAGATGATTCATTGGGAGCCAGGGGTAGCTCATTTGCTTGCATGCTCGCCTCTGGATTGGTTGATCCAGGGTTCAATTCTCACTCTGGTCCTTGACTTTTTCATGTTTGAGAGCTTTGATGTAGAAAAGGATATAGTATATGAAAATAGTTTACTATCACTTACCCGGGATCATGTAAAAGGTTCATAAGATGATTCATTAGGGAGCCAGGGAAGTTCATTGGCTTGCATGCTCGCCTCTGGATTGGTTGATCGAGGGTTCAATTCTCACTCTGGTCCTTGACTTTTTCATGTTTGAGAGCTTTGATGTAGAAAAGGATATAGTATATGAAAATAGTTTACTATCACTTACCCGGGATCATGTAAAAGGTTCATAAGATGATTCATTAGGGAGCCAGGGTAGTTCATTGGCTTGCATGCTCGCCTCTGGATTGGTTGATCCAGGGTTCAATTCTCACTCTGGTCCTTGACTTTTCCATGTTTGAGAGCTTTGATGTAGAAAAGGATAGAGTATATCAAAATAGTTTACTATCACTTACCCGGGATCATGTAAAAGGTTCATAATATGTTTCATTAGGGAGTCAGGGTAGCTCATTGGCTTGCATGCTCGCCTCTGGATTGGTTGATCGAGGGTTCAATTCTCACTCTGGTCCTTGACTTTTTCATGTTTGAGAGCTTTGATGTAGAAAAGGATATAGTATATGAAAATAGTTTACTATCACTTACCCGGGATCATGTAAAAGGTTCATAATATGTTTCATTAGGGAGCCAGGGTAGCTCATTTGCTTGCATGCTCGCCTCTGGATTGGTTGATCCAGGGTTCAATTCTCACTCTGGTCCTTGACTTTTTCATGTTTGAGAGCTTTGATGTAGAAAAGGATATAGTATATGAAAATAGTTTACTATCACTTACTCGGGATCATGTAAAAGGTTCATAATATGTTTCATTAGGGAGTCAGGGTAGCTCATTGGCTTGCATGCTCGCCTCTGGATTGGTTGATCGAGGGTTCAATTCTCACTCTAGTCCTTGATTTCTTCACACTTGAGGTAAAAAAAAATCTAAGCACATCGTCCCTTAGCGAACACATACACGGCGAACATTGGCCCTTTGTAATACCCTTTGAGTACAAAGGTGTACTCTTTGTGATACCTCACATCGTACGGGCTCGGGACCGACGGCTTAAAGTCCTTTTAGAGGTGGCCCTTTGTGATATAACACAAAAAAGATTGTTTCTACATTCAGAGCCCAAAATTTGCCTCACCAAAATATATTTAAAGCGGGGATCTTTAACTGAGTAACTGACATCGTACAGGCTCGGGACAGACGGCTTAAAGTCTTTTCTGAGGTGGCCCTTTGTGATACCACACAATGAAAATTGATTCTACATTGGGAAGCCAAAATTTTATCTAACTAAAGTATATTTAGAGTGGGACCTTTAACGACTACCTGAAATCCTACAGACTTACGTCCTTTTCCAAAAGATAACAAATATTTCATATTTATTCACCTTTCACGTGAAAAAAATTTAGTGACAGATTGGGTATTGAACCCCAGACCTGCCAGTCTAAAGACAAGCATGTTACTACTGAGCTACCCTGGCTCCTTAAAGTCAGGCTATTATCTCAGTTACTTCAGAGATGTATATGTCTCCAGGAACATGAGTACTTGAATTAGTCGTGTTGTGTTAGTGATTGGTCCTAAATTCTTTAGCTTGGGCATTTTGAGAGGGTTAAAAATAGAAAATCGAAATAAATCAAAATAATAAAAAACTAAGAAAAAATCTAAAATTTTATACAAAAATGAGTTTTTTAGGTCGTAATTGCTTTTATGTCTCCAATACTTTTTTTAAACGGATTTTTCAACTGAAATATTTGCAAAAATTGAAATATTTACATATATTTTAAATTTTTAAAAACTATTTTTTTAACGTGGTTGAGAGTTTACTATATTTCTTTGTATAGACAATTAATTTGATTTAACAATTTTTTGTATTATTTGAATTATACAGTTCTGTTTCAAACAAGAAAAAATGTTGACTTTCTTTGTTTATGACTGTACAAGTTTATATACAATGGTAAAACCACAATAAGAAAATGGGAAAACAAGACTAAGATCTTTCAACCGTAACAAGCGGTCTTCGTCAGAGTCAAAAACCCAAACTAGCGTACTCTGACGAAGATCGCTTGTTACGGTTGAAAGATCATAGTCTTGTTTTCCAATTTTCTTATTGTGGTTTGATCATTCATTGTTATTTCACGTGTTTATGTGAAATGTTTTTAAGTATATGTACGTATACTTACGTATATGTATGTGTATCTATACTTACGTATATGTTATATTACGTATTTATATTACGTATATTACTTATATTACGTATATGTACGAGTATACTTACGTATACATACGTATACGTATCCGTTTTTTAGTATATATATATATATATATATATATATATACTAATCGGGAAAAGAAGGAAGATACTTGAGATGTTATATATTAAAAAGGATCTAAGTTCGATTAATCATAGAAGTGATATTACTAATTTAAGTAATATTTATTCTGGAGTGTTGTGCTGAGGTTTAGTGAAATTTGATTTATTTAGTTCCCTTGAGTGAACAGTGTTGAGGTTATTTGTAATGTTATCTTATTAGTCTAGTCGAAGGTTTTGTCCGGCTAACATTGTTGTTCCTTTAAATAATGTAAATTTCATTTTCTTAGTTAAAAAATTCTTACTTTTGTAAGTAATATTGTTTTATGTATCTCTGAAATATTTCTGCTTGTAATATTCATGAGTTGTAACAATCCATTTTCATATTGTGTATATGTTTGATGTTGATATGTGATTTCTTATTATCCTTTGTTTGTAGGCCTATGAAAAAGGATTTAAATAAAACCGAAACGTTGGCAACGAGAGTTTGATTTTTTATCCTGGAAAATTGACCGAACCCAGATTAGAGAACACACCTATTCTATCAAACGGTGGATATATTATTGAATCTGTTATATATATATATATTATATATATCACAATTAAAAGAAACGGTCCAGCGGACTTTTTTACAATAAAATAAAAAACGAAGGAAACACACAGAAAGACACAGACATAACTCACATCGATATTTCGACAATCGTCGTCATCAGGAGGTGCGAAGAGCGAAGAGCGAAGACTCTTCGCTCTTCGCTCTTCGCACCTCCTGATGACGACGATTGTCGAAATATCGATGTGAGTTATGTCTGTGTCTTTCTGTGTGTTTCCTTCGTTTTTTATTTTATTATATATATATATATACGTATACGATCAATGATCAAACCACAATAAGAAATGGGAAAACAAGACTAAGATCTTTCAACCATAACAAGCGGTCTTCGTCAGAGTCAAAAACCCAACCTACCGTACTCTGACGAAGACAGCTTGTTACGGTTGAAAGATCTTAGTCTTGTTTTCCCATTTTCTTATTGTGGTTTGATCATTGATTGTTATTTCACGTGTTTATGTGAAATCTTTATAAGTATATATACGTATACTTACGTATACGTATGTATATGTATAATTACATATATGTTATATTACGTATTACGTATTTGTATTACGTATATACAAATTTGTATTACGTATATTACTTATATTATGTATATGTATACTTACGTATACATACGTATACGTATACGTTTCGAAGTATATATATATAGGTATACGATCAATGATCAAACCACAATAAGAAATGGGAAAAGAAGACAAAGATCTTTCAACCGTAACAAGCGGTCTTCGTCAGAGTCTGTGTATACGAGTGTTTGTCTTGTTCTGTGTGAAAAGCAAATGCCTCTTTCGTGAATCATATTTTAACAATATATAGGTGCATGCATATTGTTATTACCACTGAGGTTAGTAAGATTAATATTAGAATTAGAAAAAACCGTCATACCTCGTAAGTTGATAACGGAGATGTTGGAGCGCTTTCGGATCTGGTCCATCTTCATTCGCAACTAATCTATTGTCTCTCGACAATAGCCCCAAAGATTAGTTGCGAATGAAGATGGACCAGATCCGAAAGCGCTCCAACATCTCCGATATCAACTTACGAGCTATGACGGTTTTTTCTAATTCTAATATATAGGTGACCTAGAACATTGGATGGTGTTTAGACATACATCAGTTCTGCTGATAACCGAGCTAGAATACTAATATCATCCTTGGGTAAGCCCTGAATGCTTTGATATCTGGATATCTAATGACGAACACCTTTATGCCCCTAAGCTAATCTCTATCCCACACACAGCGTAACTCAGTCCTTGGACTATATCATTCACCTGACCACAGTACACAGCATTATTTAACATAAATATTCTTAAAAAAATCAATAAAAACTCTTTCAGAGGCTGTGTTGTTTTGTTTTCAACGCTCACACTTATAAGGCTTTCACCTTTTAGTGCTATCCGAAAAGTGAAATTGTGGCTCATTTATTATTCGATACCCATTTAATGCTATAAAATAAATAATTTTTTTTTAATTTAAAATGATTTTTATATTGCAAAATACACTTAACTATGTATATATCTTGAATCATCAATAAACAAACAACAATATGAAATGGGAAAACAACAAGACGAAGATCTTTCAACCTTACCAAGCCGTCTTCGTCAAAGTCAAAAACCCAACTGAAACACTAGATGCAGAAAACATCTGGTGAGGAGCTGAGAAGAGTGGTATTTTAAAAGGGTGAAAGCACAGGAAAGGACTAATGTCCAGAAAGGGATGTTTCGGGAAACAAAGGTATACTCGTACAGTAAGAAAGAGTAAAAAACTACCCGCTCGATATCAACCCTCTAAGAAGAGGCTATTGCCCTCGTAACGAAAGTATCAAGTTTGAATAGACCGTTACTAATGTTTATAATATTAGATCTATTAAATTTAATTAGAGACGATTCAATAATATTTCTTAACAACATCAATTTTTCATAGGTTATAAATTTAGCTCTTGTCCAATCAATATGATGATTTTCATTTTTTATATGCAAGAATAAGGCACTACTTTTTTCCTGTCTACTTACGTTGTATAGGTGTTGTTTTACACCTGTCTTTAATGATCTACCACATTGACTAATATAAATTTTATGGCAATTTTTACACGGAATTTTATAAATACCACCGGACTCCAATTCGCTGGGAGAGTTTTTTATTAACATATTGCCCACGTTATTACAATTAGAAAACATTATATTAAAATGAAGTTGTTTGGTGACTATATATGAAACCACTATTTCATATTATGGTTTGATCATTGATTGTTATTTCACGTGTTTATGTGTAATCTTTATATCTTGAATCATGTTAAGAATACTATATCAGAAGCTTGGTCTGTTTCAATGCCTTAATAACAAGAAGTAACAATTAAAATTATCCCAGTCAATCCTGTTTAGTGAATTTATTTCAATACCTATTGATATAATTCCTGATGACTTAAAGAGTCTCGGGTAGTCTTGTATTTATGTAATAAGTTATACATCTCTGTTTATGATCAAACCACAATATGAAATGGGAAAACAAGACTAAGACCTTTCAATCGTAACAAGCGGTCTTCGTCAGAGTCAAAAAACCCAACTCAATTAAGGGTTTGATTTCATTTGTGGTTTGATCATTGATTGATATTTCACGTGTTTGTGTGAAATCATTTTATCACTGTTTATATACAACTTTGAAGTAACTGAGACAGTAATATTTTGACTTTAAGGGGTCAGGGTAGCTCAGTTTCAACATGCTCGCCGTTGGACTGGCAGGTCTGGGGTTCAATTCCCACTGTGTCCCTCGATTTTTTTTCACATAGAAGGTGAATAAATATGAAAAATTTGTTATCTCTTGCAATGAGGACGTATTTATGTTGAGAAACATTAAATTAAAACTCCCCCCCTGCCACAATCATTTAAAATTAGAATATATATTTCTAATGTATATAGCTGGTCATTTAAAGGCATCCTATTAAAAAAAAATCACTAATTACTATTTAAAATCGAGATTAAAAAAAAAGAATTAAAGAAAGTCGATTATAAAAGGTTTTAATTTTACAACTTTATGATTAAAAAAAAAAAACAAAATCAAAAAGGTTTTAATATTTGTTAAAACTAATTAGAAGGGGGTTTCATAAAATGGCTGAAGGACTTGTAAGTAGCTCGAAGGCTATTGATAGAAATCAAAGAGCACAATTATCCCTAACAACGACAAGATAACATCGAACTCTTCTTCAAGGATGGCATCCTTTAATGCCGCTTTCAATTGGGTATTTCCGAGAGCCGTGTTTTTTTGTTTTTTTCTTTTAGAATACGGAGGATTAATTAAAACAACTATTGAAATGATTTCAGTATTATCGTTTAAAAAATGAATCAACGATAAATGGAGTAAAATATAGAGAAGTTTATAAACTTAGTTATTTATAAAGTACATGTCAAAATCAGTATGAACAATGTTGATTCATTCCTTCATATGAGACTGTGATTTATGTTTTAGTCATGATTAATCATTGGATACTGCAATAAAAGTACTCTCCATATATATATATATATATATATATATATATATATATATTTATATATTATATATATATATGTGGTGTAAATATTGTATCGACCGTGTAACAGAAACAAAACTAAAATTTATCGGGACTCGGTCAGTTCTTCAGGTTCAAATTAAACTCTCATTGCCAACTATTCGGTTTTTATTTAAAACCTTTTTCATAGGCAGAAGTATAAATTTTGAAACAGAAAAACTAAGTATTACATTACAAATTATTTTACAAAGAAAATATTTCTTGGACGTGGACATAAACACGTGAAATAACAATCAATGATTGTTATACATACATATATGATCAATATACATATTGTATATATATAATGTAATTTTTTTGAGGACTGAGGTCTGAAGTCTATATATATATATATATCTGTTACAATGTTGACCAATAGGAGTGAAGTTTACAGGCTCATGCGTGAGGTCCCAGTTACCCGCTGCTCAGCGAAGCCTCAGTCATTCTGCCAATGATTGATATATATATATATATATATATATATATATATATATATATATATATATATATATCAATGATCAAACCACAATAAGAAATGGGAAAACAAGACTAAGATCTTTCATCCGTAACAACCGGTTTTCGTCAGAGTCAAAAACCCAACTGAAACATCTGATGTTTTCTCCATCTCGTGTTATAGTTGGGTTTTTGACTCTGACGAAGACTGCTTGTTACGTTTGAAAGATCTTAGTCTTGTTTTCCTATTTCTTATTGTGGTCTTATCATTGATATATATATATATATATATATAATATATAATATATATATATATATAGTAATAGACCTCAGACCTCAACCCTCAAAAAACTTACATCATATATATATATATATATATATATATTATATATATATAAGGAAAGATTAAAAAATCAAAACCTATTTTATAGTTCTTCTAGATAAAATAGTACTTTAAAAAAAATAACATTATAATTTGGGATGTTTTTGATTTTTTGATTTTTTTTTACACAAAAACAATCGGCAATAAGAAAAAATTAAAGTTTGAGCTAAAAAAAAAAGTGTTTATATTAAGTAGCCGATTGAAACAAGGGAGTAGTAGACGAGAGAAACAAGAATAGGATATAAATCAGACTTTGAATTGGGAAGTCCTTGTCATTATAAATCATTGATGTGGGATAGATATAAGAGACTGTGGTAATAAGGGGCATTTGTGGTGGGGGGGGGGGGTCGGCATTCCGAAATAAGTAAGAGCTAATCAAAAGTATGATTTGAAAATGGCGAATCAATTGATTGAGTCAAGTCGATACATTGGTATTGGGGGGGGGGGGGGAGATATGCTAAGTGAGGCTATTGACAAGGGAAGCTATTTGAAAGACAGAGTGAGAGAGCGAGTGAGTGAGAAGTGTTTTGCAAGCGAGACTTAGCTAAGAATTGTTCAAGTCAATACGATGAAAGCTTAAAACATTTTTACATTCAAGATAGTCCTGTCCCAATCAAGGACAGTGAGATAACCTTTCAGCTTCTCAATGCGACTTAAAACTGTACCCACAATTGTCTTTTATTTATTTTCAGTGCTCCGCAATCGGTGTGCGGCGGCACACTGGTGTGCCATGAGCCAGATACAGGTATGCCGAAGCACACTGGTGAGCCATAAGCCAGATACAGGTATGCCGCAGCACACTTGTGTGCCATGAGCCAGATACAGGTATGCCACGGCATACTGGTGTGCCATGAGCCAGATACAGGTATGCCACGGCATACTGGTGTGCCATGAGCCAGATACAGGTATGCCGCAGCACACTTGTGTGCCATGAGCCAGATACAGGTGTGCCACGACACACTGGTGTACCATGAGCCAGATACCGTGTGCCGCGGCACACTGAAGTGCCATGAGCCAGATACAGGTGTGCGATGAGACAGATACAGGTATGCCGCATCACACTTGAGTGCCATGAGCCAGATACAGGTATGCCGCAGCACACTTGTGTGCCATGAGCCAGATACAGGTATGCCACGGCATACTGGTGTGCCATGAGCCAGATACAGGTATGCCGCAGCACACTTGTGTGCCATGAGCCAGATACAGGTGTGCCACGACACACTGGTGTACCATGAGCCAGATACCGTGTGCCGCGGCACACTGAAGTGCCATGAGCCAGATACAGGTGTGCGATGAGACAGATACAGGTATGCCGCATCACACTTGAGTGCCATGAGCCAGATAGATGTGTGCCATGAGCCAGATACAGGTATGCCGCAGCACACTTGTGTGCCATGAGCCAGATACAGGTGTGCCATGAGTCAGATACAGGTGTGTCCAGGCACACTGGTGTGCTATGAGCCATATACAGGTTTATCACGACACACTGGTGTGCCATGCACAAGATACAGGTCAAGGGAGTGCCATGAGCCAGATACAGGTGTGCCGAGGCACACTGGTATAGGGACGATGTGCTCAGATTTATTCACCTTCTACGTGAATAAAACGAAGACCAGAGTGGGTATCGAACCCCACTCGAGCCCGCCTCCGCGAGGTCCACCTTGGGCGCGCTGGGATGAGGCCTCTGTTCCCTTGGGAACAGTTATCTCTGCTCAGCGTGGCTAAAGGGCTCCACGTAAAAAACATCGGCCTGGTCTGCTTTATTGCGTGGTGTGGTCGAAAGAACGAGGTACATGCCAATAAATCAAACAAGGGTATCGAACCCCAGATCTACCAGTTCAGAGGTAAGCACGTAACCAATAAGCTACCCTGGACTCCTTTGCTCTCGATTTATTCTTGCGGAGGATAAAAACAATATGAGTAGATCATCTTTCGGAAAAAGATGTAGTGCCGTCGGTCCCGAGCCTGTTTGATGTCAGGCAGTCTAATAAAAATCCCTATTATAAATACACTTGATTTAACCAAAATCTATATATTTATAATGTAGAATGTTCATTGTGTGATTTCACAAAGAGCTCTTATATGACTACCACTGCAACCTAACACAACCTAATGAATACATAAAGAAAAAATTTAGGTTAACAGTCATCTATAGAAAGTTTTATAACACAAATAAAAATAAAAGTAAAATACAAATATGCAAAATTAGAATATTGTTAAAATAATAAAAGACATTTAGAAAAAAAAATATTAAATAATTCGGCAATTCTTAAAAAAAAAACAGATTGAAATAGTTTTAAAAAAAAAAACCTAAATCATCGAGTGAGTTAGGAATTTAATTGGTCTCATTTATACTGGATAACGCAATTTAATGAATACAAGCAATTAAAGTTAATTAACGAAGACAACAATATCTCACTTGGACGCCATTGTTCATAAATAATGATCAGAGATCGTTCACTATATAACCTTAGAGCTATTGTTATGAGTACGCAAAAAAAGTTTACAATGTTGCGTCATCTTTGTAAAACATTTATTAACTTTAGCATACCCTACTCTAATATGAATATCTACTTAATATATATATATATATATATATATATAAATAAAGATTTCACCTAAACACATTTCACATAAATATATTGCTACTTTTGCAATAGCAGGAAATTCTGGAATTAGATAGTTCCAAAAACTGACTAGTGATTCATCCTAAATATGAATAAAATGTTGACCACTTCTACTTATGGTGTACCTATATGTAAATATAAACATTATTCGGTTTCATGATTCACAAGAAATATAGAATAAATCCATACCCACAAAAAAAAATTTTTTTAGAAAAATGTTTCTACTAAATATTTTTCAGGGAACCACAGACAGTTCGTTAAGGAACTGCTGAGTTCCGTGGAACCCACTTTGGGAACCTCTGTACTAATCCAAAGGGGAATGCGCATACGATTGGGCTACCACAACAAGTTTATCAAGACTCTCTAGTCGTCTACCAATACATCGTTTGGATGACATTTATAAACATGTTTTCTTATTTCATTCTTATACAGTTGAGTGAATAATCTTGAAATTTGATAAGTCCCTAAGTAATTTGCATGAGCAATGGTGAGCAGGAGGAAAGAAAAAAGAAAAAAAGAAAAACCCCTTCCCTAAAGAGTAAAGGAAGCATTAGATGTAGATTCTATTGGACCTGCTCGACCAAGTGTAGAGGAGAGAAAGCGTAGAGAGGTCACGACCTCGAGCGGCAACAGAGTCCGCTTGTATGGCTTGCTTGGAGTCTGTCAGACTTCTCTTCTTTAGTCCTCCATTATCGGTAATATACCCTCAAAGAGGCCATTGATCTCTCAAACCAACATACATACAAACATACATTATATATATATATATATATATATAGTTCAATATAAACAAAGAAACATAGAGAAATCAAAAGAACACATTTACCGTCTCTAATTTTCGGTTTGAACCGTCTTCAGGAGAGATAAGAGAGGGAAACCAAGCGCACTGGTTCAGAGACGGTTGGAGACCAACAGTGTTGCCGCATGCACGCCCGTTCACAGAAAATAAGGTAGATAAGAATCAATTTATAATTACATTAAATTAATGGAATATGAAAACAATAAATAAATAAAAGAAAAAAATTGAAAAAATTAAGGGAAATTGATACATATTAACGAACAGAGAAATTTATACATAAACAAAAGTACTGACTAAGCTATGATAGAATAAAATTAAACTAAGAATACAAATAATAATAATAAATGAAATAATTTATTAAAAAATTGGTGATAAAACATGAAAAGGCAAGGAACTTTTAAACATTATCGCTTTAGATTGAGGCCAGGTGCACTGCGCGCACTTAATAGCCAAATATGGGCTTCTTCGGAGGCTCGTAGTGTGATTTCTCTATGTTTCTTTGTTTATATTGAACTATATTTGTCCGTTTTGGATCGTATTTCCAACGAAAAATAGTGTATATATATATATATATATATATATTTGATCAAACCACAATAAGAAAATGGTAAAACAAGACTAAGATCTTTCAACAGTAACAAGCGGTCTTCGTCAGAGTCAGAGTCAAAAACCCAACAGTTTTTCTGTTTCAAAATTTTTTACTTCTGCCTATGAAAAAGGTTTTAAATAAAGACCGAAACGTTAGCAATGATAGTTTAATTTGAACCTGAAGAACTGACCGAGTCCCGATAAACTTTAGTAGGTATTATATATACATATAGTGCGTGTTCGCTGCATTCGAACTACCACTCAGTTAGTTTCAGCTACTCAAAGGGACTACTTCTGCCCAATGACGACGACTGTCGAAATATCGTTGTTAGTCTTTTTTGTGTGTGTCTTTATTTGTTTTTCTCTTTCCTGTGTGAACTATATATATATGTTCAGGGTAGGCAAAATAACATAGAGAAATGAGTAGAAGATGAAATGACTTAGGGTCTCTAATTCTTGGTTTTAACCGTCTTCAGGAGAGATAAGAGAGAGAAACCAAGTGCACTAGTACAGAAATGATATTGAGGCAGATGTACCCTGATGATGAACACTAAGTGTTTGAAACGTGTTATGTAAATAAATCTTTTTTTTTTGTTTTGTATGGGAAGACTTTTAGTGTTTCTTTTTTTCCTTTCTAATCAAAATTTACTATTAAAGAAACTTAAAATTTTGGTTCAATCCATGATAGACTATTTTCTTTTAATTTTTTTTTTTTTTTAATTAACATTACAAAATTTGGACCAATATTCTTTTAATTAAATACATTGCATAGTCTAAAGATAAGAAAATAGTTAACAGAAATATATTAAAGAATTAAATTTATTGTTTAATTTAACTAAAGATCTAGTTTTCTATAACTTTAAACAATAATTAGTCCAATTATAGATGTGTTCAAAAAAAATGTATTAGAAAAAAAAAAACGAATAAATTCTAAATGGAATATTTTCAGACTATACAGGAAGTTTAGAATGAAGAAACCGGCAGACCTACTTTAAAAGACCGGTTTGACGAATATGGCACAAGCCTTAAAGGAAAATTAAACTTAGAAAAAAAAAAAAAACGAAAGTGAAATTGAATAACGCCTACCATTTTGAATTTCACTTAAAATTTCTTTTTGCATAACATAGAATGAAAGGAGAAAGTAAGTATAAAAATTTATTAAGTCATCCATATACAGCTGTTTGAATGGTTCATTTAATAGATTTACGATAATTGAGTATGTTTTTTTTTGGTGGTTAATTCAAATTAGGTGATTAACTTTCTCGTATATGATGCGGGGGGTTTTTTTAAAGTTATTTTAATGATATGCAGTCATAGTAATGAGGTTGCATACTTGAATGGAAAAAAATATGTTTAATTGCATTACAACCTTTACTGCCAAATTTATTAGCGGACAATTAATAAAGCCATTTATTGGGAATTGCTAAGGGCAGAGTCTTTTGGAATTCTAAAGGACTTTTGGATATACATATGAATATGTGATCAAACCACAATAACAAATGGGAAAACAAGAACTAAGATCTTTCAACCGTAACAAGCGGTCTTCGTCAGAGTCTTCGTGAGTTGGGTTTTTGACTCTGACGAAGACCGCTTGTTACGGTTGAAAGATCTTAGTCTTGTTTTCTCATTTCTTATTGTGGTTTGATCATATATATATAAAGGAAAACAAGACTAAGATCTTTCAACCCTAACAAGCGGTCTTCGTCAGAGTCAAAAACCCAACCCCTTCAGTTGGGTTTTTGACTCTGACGAAGACCGCTTGTTACGGTTGAAAGATCTTAGTCTTGTTTTCCCCATTTCTTATTCTGGTTTGATCATTGATTGTTATTTCACGTGTTTATGTGAAATCTTTTTATATATGAATATGTATACATTTAGAGCACTTAGTGTTCTTCTTAAGGTTTACATCTTAAGTGTGCCAATGTAAACCTTAAGAAGAGCTTATGTTATTAATATGGCAAACCGTCATACCTCGTAAGATGATCTTGGAGTCGTTGGAGCGCTTTCTGACGTTGTCCATCTTTGATCGTAAATAACCTACTCCAGTAGCTGCAGGTTAGTTGTGATCGAAAATGGATCGTAAGATCTTGGAGTTGTCCGAATGCGTTGTCCATCTTCGATTGCAACTAACCTACTGTAGGTTAGGACTAGGTTGCGATCGAAGATGGGCAACGTCCGAAAGCTCTTCAACGACTCCAAGATCATCTTAAGATGTATGACGGTTTGCCATATTAATAATATAAATCATACTAACCTCAGTGGTATTAACAATATGCATGTACTTAAGAAGAGCACTTAGTGTTCGAAACGCAGTGTTAGTTTTAATATTAAACTTTTTTTTTGTGTCGAGACGTAATTCTTGAAATGCCCCAGTATGAGTAAATATCACACTATAACAGATTGCACAAGTAATGAATTAATTAAATAACTAATTAGATATTTTTTTTTTAAATTTGACCTTTAACGATGTTGTTAAAAACTTTAAAAATTTAAATGAGAACAAATCTAAATATTCATAAACAAGTATCGAATTTTAAATTTATTCCTAATCAAAGGTAATTCTTTTTAAGAAATCAATAAGCTGTTTTGATAATTAATAAGTATTTATACAAAACTGACTTTGTTTTAATGAAATGTTCCTTCGATATATCAATTTTAGTGAATACATTAGAATAGTAATGAAAACATTTTATTTTTTAGTAAATATAATGATGAAAAAGTCGTTCGTTGAGACTATGCGTGTCTTAAAATTAGATTGGAAACGTGAATATAAAAAAAATTGAAAATTACGTGAATGCCAAAGAATCATTTGGAAAGTTCTTGAAATGTCAGCAACCTGTTGCTTTGCTTTCAACTTTTGCCATTCTAAGGTGGAATTCTTTTTTTTTACCTAGATTTTCGACGGTTTTGTTGAATCACTTTGTAATATATGTTTAATTCAGTTATTCAAATCAGTTATTCAGTACGAGCTGAAAGTTGAATATGAGTTGAAGATTGAGTACGAGCCTGAAAGTTGCATATCAGTTGAAGATTGAGTACGAACTGAGTGTTGAATATGAGTTGAAAATTCAATATGAGCGGAAAGTTGAATATGAGTTGAAAATTGAGTATGAGCTGAGAGTTGAATATCAGTTGAAGATTGAGTACGAACTGAGTGTTGAATATGAGTTGAAAATTCAGTATGAGCGGAAAGTTGAATATGAGTTGAAAATTGAGTATGAGCGGAAAGTTGAATATCAGTTGAAAATTGAGTACGAGCTGAAAGTTGAATATGAGTTGAAAGATTGAGTATGAGCTGAAAGTTGAATATGAGTTGATGATTGAGTACGAGCTGAAAGTTGAGTACGAGCTGAAAGTCGAATATGAGTTGAAGATTGAGTACGAGCTGAAAGTTGTATATGAGTTGAAAATTTAGTATGAGCTGAAAGTTGAATATGAATTGAAGATTGAGTATGAGCAGAAAGCTGAGTACAAATTGAAAGTTGAATATGAGTTGAAGATTGCGTATGAGCTGAAAGCTGAGTACAAATTGAAAGTTGAATATGAGTTGAAGATTGAGTATGAGCTGAAAGCTGAGTACAAATTGAAAGTTGAATATGAGTTGAAGATTGAGTACGGATTGAAAGTTAAATATGAGTTGAAAATTGAGTATGAGTTGAAAGTTGAGTGTGAGCTGAAAGATTGAGTATGAACTGGAAGTTGAATATGAGTTGAAGATTTAGTATGAGCTGAAAATTCAGTACGAATTGAAAATTGCATATGAGTTAAAAATGGAGTATGAGCTGAAATTTGAATATGAGTTAAAAATGGAGTATTAGCTGAAAGTCGAGTATGAGTACAAACTTATTAAACAAACTCTACCACATGCTTGAACAAAAACTATAAGTTGATTTAACACGTATCGTTCAAAAACGAAGCAGCTAATGCATAAAATCTAGAACATGAGAACGTTTTCTCTTTAATTGAGAGCGTGATGTTATTTAACATACGACTCAATCTGTTGCAACTTACTTTCCTGTTTTAACTAACTCCTTACTATGTTTGTTTTGTCTGTAAAGCAATCAAGAGTTATTTCGACATTGAAACTTATTTCACTCCAACTTCAATAAGTTGTCACTGTTTAGATATTTGTTGTCTCAATCGTTTATTTTTTTTTTTTTAGTTGTGCAAATACTAAATACTTGGCGGGGGTTGAGGTAGCCCAGTGGCTTGCGTGCTCATCCCTCGACTGATTGATTCAGAATTCAATTCTCACTCGGACTTTCAATTTCTTTACGAGTGAAAACAAAAATCGAAGCAGACCGTTTCACAGAGAGAATGTCAAACCTGTTTTGGCTTTATCCTATCAACTAGTTATCTTACATAACAAATGTCATTTTGTTTACGAAACAATATAATAATATGAAATGCAATTTAATGAGGATAGAGTTTCTGTGCTAGATACATTTAAATCTTGAATTTCTAGTACAAAGCAACTGGCTTTGATAAATTAGAAAAAAAATTAGTTTATAAATAAGTTATAAAGTTTACCTTACTCAATTTTTTTTTAAATGGTATGTTTAAAGAGTAGCTAGCATCGTATAACCTCAGAGCCGATATATTGACAAGGTTATACGATGATTAATTTGTTAAAGAATACTAAGTTCTGATGATAAATTGCAACAGAAAGTTATGATTGTGTGAGAGGTAAAATTGAAAGATGAGCAAACAAGAACAACATTTTTACACGAATTAATAGAGTCGTAATATTTAAACTAGGTTCCAGATTTAATTTGTAAACCTTGGGACTAGGTTTCAGTTGTAGTCCCTCAAAAGAACACAGTTAGCCCCCCCAACATTTCATCCTAGGAAATAGGAAATTTAGGTCCAAAATTCTACATAGGATGTCCTAAATTTTACCTAACTTATGTCTATTTAGAGTAGAGAATCTTTAACGAGTACCTGACATCATACAGGCTTAGGACCGAAGACTTAACGTCCTTTCCGAGGGACAAGAGATTCGGATTTATTTAACGCGTGAATAAATTGATGGCCACGTGGGTATCGAACCAATGACCTACCAGTTACGAGGCGAGTAAGTTAACTGCTGAGCTAACCTGCCTCCCCCCACCCACCCACCAGTAGTGGAAAGTGTGGTTCATTTGTGTTTGTTCAAGTAGTGGGAATTGAGGTTCATTGGTTATTTGTAATGAGTAAGCCACATAATCGAGTTGATTCAACCTTATTAGTTCTGAATTTTATCTTAATCAAATTTATCATAATAATAAATTTATCAGAATGGGACATCGTACAAAGTAAAAACTAACAGCTTTATGTTTTTTCAAAGTACGACTTGTATTAATACATATGAAAATCTGTCGTCAATACTAGTGTTCATAGCAAAGATCGAATTTATCATACAAAGTATCAAAATTGACATCGTACAAAGTGAGAACCAACAGCTTTACATTCTTTGAAAAGAACGACAAGTGCACAATATCCAATCATACATATGAACATCTTGGTCATTACTAGTGTTCATTTCGAAGATTGATTTATCGTACAAAGTAAGAATCAACAGCTTTACGTTCTTTTCAAAGAACGACATGTGCACAATATATCTAATTATACATATGAACATCTGTGGTCAATACTAGTGTTCTTTCAAATATAGAATTTATCGTACAAAGTATCAAAATTGGATATCGTACAAAGTAAGAATCAAAAGCTTTACGTCTTTTCAAAGTACGACCTACATACAATATCCCATCGTACATATGAAAATCTGTAGCAATTACTAGTCTTCATTGCAAAGATGGAATTTATCATACAAAGTATCAGAATTGGATATCGTACAAAGTATAAACTATGAGTTTAACGTTCTTTTCAAAGAACCATATGTATACAATATTCCATCGTACATATAAAAATCTGTGGCAATCACAAGTTTTTTTTTTTTAGCAAAGATCAATGGAGAACAAAAGACCAATAATATAATTTTATAGTAGCAAAGGAATGATTTTGGTGTTAATATAACAATATTGTTCGTTAACATGAACACATCACTTTCAACTGATTCATATTCATTCATAATGGTGAGATTTGTACGAGTTTCATGGTATCAGGTAGCAGGTATCAGGTAGGTATATAGTAGCAGGTAGTAAGCATGCCTGTAGTACTGAAGGTTAGAGGGTTATATCGTGACCCATTCTCTCAAAAATTTTTCCAGTAAAAGATTTTAAATTACCATGTGGAACAAGTTTGTTTTCAATCTATAAATTACCAATCCATTAAATTAAACCATTTAATTTTTCAAATTTAATTATATTTAAAAGTTAGATTTTCAATACCTTTTAAAAAGGTTCTTTTTTCCAGAAATTTTTCATTTTTTTCCCAAATTAAATTTTTTCTTCAACCAGTTTAAAATTAATTAAAAAGATTTTATTATTAAATTTTGGTGAGAATTTGAAAAAACAATTTTCTTACCTTAACAAATAATTAATATTAAATTCATTAAAAAGTAAAATTTGTAATTTCATTGATTCAGTTAAGGTAAGTAATTAATTGTGGTTTGTAAGATGGGAAGACAGAAAAGTTAAAAAAAAAATTTTGGGAATTAATTTTAATTATTCTGAGTTGAAGAAAAAATTTCTTTTGGAAAATTGAAAAATTAAATAAGGGAAAAAATTTAGTTTTTAAAAATGTAATTATTTATAAAAATTTTTTTAAAGGGAAATTTAAATAAAACTTTAACAATGAAAAACCAAAAAAACAAAACTATTAATTTCCATAAAATCAATATGGTTGGAAAGCCTGCTTTTTTTTCCCGAAACTTCACTTCCGTAACTCACCTTTAGTTACCGAGTGAGTTTTTTAGGGGGTTAAAAGTGGCCTGGGAAAATCACGGGTTGTTTAGGGCAGGTCCCATATATATTAATACCCTACCTTTTTTAATATTTTTTTTAAAAATTAAAAAATTATAATTCCCAGAAACCTTTAAGAACACAAGCCTCCGGGTCGCTCCTCCTGGGAATGTCCTTAATTATTTAATTTTTATTATTTTTTTTATTATTTTTATTTTTAAAATTTTTTTTTAATTATTTTTTTAATTAAATTTTTTATTTTTAATTTCGTATTTTTAATATTTTTTTTTTTTAAATAAATATTGGAATTTTGTTTTTTCCCTTCCGTGGGGGGCAATTGCTTTACGAGTTCCGGACCTGGTTTGTTCTCAACGCGATACTTACTTTTCCCATAAATTAAATATAAGGATTCATTTTTCGGCTTTTTAGGTTTAAAGTGTTTAATTTTTTAAATTTAATTTTAAATAAAAAATAATTTATTTTTAAAAAATTCAGGGATTTTTTAAAAAAAATAAATTCCAAGGAAAAACCAAAAACCCAGAATAATACATGAATTTACCTTCCCACAGGAGGTGGAAAGCGAAATCCTAAAACAGGGGGTACCAGGGCTACCCACGGGGGGCTAGCCCTGTCTTCCTCGGCCTTTCCTCTTCCTCTTTACACCCTTGTGACGAATGGTGAAATTCTGTGAGTTTGTTGTTTTTTTGTGTTTCCTTTTTTAATTTATTTTATTTTTTTATATTTATTATATATTATATATATTAGAGAAAAAAGAAAAACCAGTTTTGTTAGAGAATGAAATTGGCATTTTATTGGGTGGAAACATAAAAGGTGCAATAATTTAAGTAAAAGGGAAATTAGAAAGAAATTTTGACTAAACAAAACAATTTCCAATAAACGAGTTTCAACCATATTCTCCTCTTTAATAAAAATCCCTTTCCCAAACCCAACTCTGAGTAAAACCCTAATTACATTCCCTAATAAAAAAAATTTTTCTTAAAAAACGATTGTGACCTTCGATTTTTCTAATCCGCTTTCTTTTCAAAAATTTTAATAATATATATCTAGTTTTCACCAAAATTTAAAAAAAAAACAAAACAAAGAAAGAACAGCCTTTAAAGTTTTTTAATTTGAGGTTTCTAAAGTAAAATACAAATGTTATTGTTTTTTTTTTTTTTTTATTTATATAATTTTAAAATAAAAAAACGTTGGAAAAAAGGGACCAAATTCCAGCCAAAGTCCAAAAGAAGAAAAAGTGATTAAAAAAAAATTTTTTATAATTTTCCTAATTTTTTTTTTTTATTTTGAAGAAAAAAAACGAAAAAAAAGTTTGTTGGGTTGGAGGGAAGAGAGAAAAATGAAGAAGAAGAAGTGACGAGGTAAATTGGTTTTGGAAGCATAAAGTGGCAATTTAAAATTGATGGCCTTAGGGGGGAAGTGTATATGCAAGATGAGATGATGGTTCTTTGGTTGAAGCCTGAAGCAAAACACGAACTGGCCTCGCATAACCATTGAGAGATTCAACCATACTCCTCCTCCTTCTCACTAGGCAGCTCCCCCCCCCCCCCCCCCACAGCCTCCCTTCGTAAGTCAAGGCTGTGGCTATTACCATTCCTTAGTAGAAGAGAAGGCTTTCTTAAAACACCGGATCTCTGTCTGTACTCCTCGGACGTCTCTTTTTCTAGTCTCCCGCTCTTCTATTGCCTATATATATATATATATATATATCTAAAGTTTCACATAAACTCGTGAAATAACAATCAATGATCAAACCACAATATGAAATGGGAAAACAAGACTAAGATCTTTCAACCTGAACAAGCGGTCTTCGTCAGAGTCAAATATCACAACTGATTTCACGTGTTTATGTGAATCTTTATATATATATATATAATATATATATATATATACTTTTTTAATGAAAATACGATCCGAAACGGACAAATTCAGTTCAATGTACATAAAGAAACGTAGAGAAATTAAAAACACACACTTACAGTCTCTAATTTTCGGTTGAACCGTCTTCAGGAGAGATAAGAAAGGGAAACCAACCGTCTCTGTACCAGTGCGCTTGGTTTCCCTTTCTTATCTCTCCTGAAGACGGTTCAACCGAAAATTAGAGACTGTAAGTGTGTGTTTTTAATTTCTCTACGTTTCTTTATGTTCATTGAACTATATATAAATATAAAATTTATTGACACAAAGAAGAGTCGTTGACTGCCTGCGGAGCGACTCGTTTCTATCTTCCTGATGACGAGGACATCGAAATATAGTAGTGAGTTTCTATTTCATTTCTCTGTGTTCTTTGTGTCAATATAGTTTATAGTTGGTTTTTTGACTCTGACAAAGACCGCTTGTTACCGTTGAAAGATCTTAAGTCTTGTTTTCTCATTTCTTATTGTGGTTTGATCATTGATTGTTATTTCACGTGTTTATGTGAAATCTTTTTATATAGTTTATATATATAAATTAAAATGGATCTCCAACCGTCTCTGAACCAGTGCGCTTGGTTTCCCTATCATCTCTCCTGAAGATATTAGAAAATTATAATTCAAAAATTAGATACTATAAAAGTGTGATTTTAATTTTTCTATGTTTCTTTTTGTATATTGAACTATATTTGTCCTTTTCGGATGGTATTATCAACAGAAAAAAAAAATATATATATATAAATAAAAAAACCACAATATTAAATGAGAAAAAAATAAGATATTTCAACCGTAACAAGCAGTTTTCGTCAGAGTCAAAAACCGAACTGCGGATTTGCGTGGGTTATTGGCCCAGTAATACAACTGTTGTGTTTTTGACTCTGACGACGATCGCTTGTTACAGTTGAAAGATCTTAGTCTTTTTTTCCCATTTCATATTGTGGTTTGATCATTGATTGTTATTTCAAGTGTTTATGTGAAATCTTGTTATTATAATATATATATATATCTCAATGATTAAACCACAATAAGAAATGGGGGAAAAAAACTAAGATCTTTCAACCGTAAAAAGCAGTCTTTGTCAGAGTCAAACCCCAATTGTTTTTTTTCTGATGAAGACCGCTTGTTACAATTGAAATATTTTTTTTCTCATTTCTAATTTAGTTTGAACGTTGATTTTATTTATTAAAACGTTTGATCACATTTTATTGTGATTTCTTGCTTTACAGATATATACTAAATGATAAGAAGATATGATGACGGGAGAAACAACAACAATCATTTCAATATGTATTCATTGTCATCATCAAGTGTTGAAGAAGAATAAGCTGATAACAGTTGGGACATGGTGGGGGGTAGAAGTGCTGTATTTATTACATAATTTGATAGAAAAATATTTCAAAGGATATCAAAAAAAAAAAAAGTCAAATAGATAAATTTTACAACAAATAAAAACTTTCTACAAGATCTTTTAACATCTTATATAATTTGAAAGTTTTTAGTAAAAAGATTATATCTTGACTCTGACTTTCACTTTATTTCGTGTAAATCAACTTTTATGATATTTTTAAAATAAAAAAATTAAGCTTTTTTTCTTTTTGGTTTGTTAAATAAATCCCCGCATTTACTATTGAACTGGAAATTTCCTATTGGTATATATATATATATATATATATATATATCAATTCCTATATATATACACTTTAACACATAGAAAAGAACACAGAAAGACACTACAGAACTCACTTCATATATATATAACACTTAAAATAAACAGTGACACATAGAATGAAACATAATAAAGACTCAATTTTCAATATTTCGACCGTAATGGCGGTCGTCCTCAAGAGAAGAAGTGAATTGACTGAGGGACGCCAGTCAACTAACAGAGTTGACTCTGACGAATACCGCTTGTTACGGTTGAAAGATCTTTGTTTTGTTTTCCCATTTCATATTGTAGGATCATTGATATATATATAGAGTTCACACAGGAAAGAGAAAGACAAATAAAAGCACACACAAGAAAGACTCAACAATATTTCGACATTCGTTGTCATCGGGCTACTACTACTCAAAGAAGCAGTCCCTTTGAGTAGCTGAAACTAACTGATTATATATATATATATATATATATATATATATATATATATATATGTGTGTGTGTGTGTGTGGTTGGTGGTGTGTGTGTGTACGATGGCAGCAGGTCTTCCCTTAAGCATATGTTATTAAAATAAGCAGCAGCTTCTGCATTGACCAATTTCTTGTTGACACTCTCTAGTTTTCGTATCACTTTGCGTTGAGACTCTAGTAGCTTCCAAAGTAGGTTAGCGAAGGACATTAACACACACAATAACCTTAAGGTGAACCACAAACCACTTAAACCACTTTTGAAAAAAACCATTTTAATTAATAAAATAACTATAACTAAAAAATATTATATATCTTTCTAGATTATTTATAGACTCAACTGGTCCTTCTTTGTCAAAGAAAAAAATTGCGTTTTCTAATTCTTAAAATACATAATTTGAATGATACATTAGTTATTTTTTCAGATATGGTATTTAAGTATTTTCTCTAAAATTAATGTAAAAAAAAACTTATACCACTACTTTTGAAGGTTTAGTTATTAAACAAAAAAAAAAAGTGGTTGAGGTATTAAAGGGTCAGGTGTAGGTTAATATTTAGAGTGATTGCTTTAGTAGTGAAGGTTACAGGTTCAAATCTCGTGACCTCTAGATTTTTTTTTTTATGTAGGTGATATAAAATCTTGTACACGTCTTCCCAAGAATAGAAAGGGAGGTAAAGATGATGGTACCGAGCCTGTCCTATATCAGGTACTTGTTAAAGATATAAATACTTTAATGTAGTATATATCATATAGTGAAATTCTATTGTGGTCAACTACTTTTCGACCAAAACAGTCTTCTTCAGAGTCTTAATCATATGAAGTAGTGGAAATATAGTAATAATACATAGTAGAAGGTTATTAAATTGATATATTAGTTTATAAAAAAAATCGCCACCGGAGCCTTTCCCATGTCAGGTACTCGTTAAAGATATACATACATAGTATATAATATATAATAATATCAATTAAAAGAAACGGTCCAGCGGACTTTTTTAAATAAAATAAATTCAAAACGAAGGAAACACACAGAAAGACACAGACATAACTCACATCGATATTTCGACCATCGTCGTCATCAGAAGGTGTGAAGAGCGAAGAGCGAAGAGTCCCGCAGGAAGACAGTCGCTGCCCTGTCTTCCTGCGGGACTCTTCGCTCTTCACACCTCCTGATGACGACGATGGTCGAAATATCGATGTGAGTTATGTCTGTGTCTTTCTGTGTGTTTCCTTCGTTTTGAATTTATATATAATAATATATAATACATACTTAATGCTATTATTAAACAATAGTCCTAGACTTTACAAATTGGATGAAATATTGATAAAAGGAATAATTAAGCAGATCAAAACTCCTTCAATTTTAGGAACATTAAATTCAGACAGGGATGCCAGCAATACTGAAGACTTCAATCAACCAGGTTAACTTAATAATAATTTTATGTTTTAGTTCATTTTAGCTCTCTGATGATGTTATAACGAAAGGCCTTAGAGCAGGGATCTTCAACCATTTTTACATCGCGACCCATTTTTGACGCCAAAATTTATTCACGACCCTTTAGTGAGAACAAAAAATAAAATTAACAACAAATAAAAAAGGGAAAATTGAAATAAACTTGATCTATAGTAACTTTAATAAGATTTCTGTGCCGCATTAATATTAAATAAATTATTTATTTAATTTAGTGCTTTATTATCTATTTAAAAATAAACAATTTCAAACATTTCGCGACCCACCGGTTGAAAACCCTTGCCTTAGAGCATTCTATCAAAAATTGTATTTTTTTTTGTGATTATTTAATCCATAATTAATGTATGTGTTATATAGTGATATTCTATTGTCATCAACTACTTTTCGAGCAAAAACCGTCTTCTTCAGAGTCTCAAGTATAAAAAGTGGTGAAAATGTTGTAATAAGACATAGAAGCAGGTTTATACGTTGATTTTTACTTTTATGCATTCATCATAAAATCACGATATGTCTAATTAGATATAAAGCACTGGAAGTATTAGTCGAGTTGAAAACAAATATACTTCCGTTATAACGAAAGACCTTAGAGCGTTGTATCAAAAATATTATTTTTTTTTTAATTGTAGTTGTTTAATTCATACTTAATGGATATTCTATTGTCGTCAACTACTTTTCGACCAAAAACAGTCTTCTTCAAAGTCTCAACCATAATGTTGTAATAACAGATAGATAGCAGGTTTATACGTTGATTTTTACTTCTATGCGTTCATTATAAAATCACGATATGTCTGTCTAATTAGATATAAAGCACTGGAAGTATAGTTGAGTTGAAAAGCATTCCCATTGAGTATTACCTAAAGAAAGTGAATCCAGTCATACAATCATTCCTATTGTGTTCAATTCCTACTTGATACGGAAGGCCTGTGCACATTCCCACGTTAGTAACATTATTAATTAATCTCTATTCATCACTTCCTTTATACAAATCAAGAGAAAAAAGAAAAACTTTAGAAATCTTATTTAACTGTATTCAAACTTGATAATAAGTATAGTGGTAACTTCGGACTTTATGACTTTAATCCGCTCGGAGACCGACTTCACACATGGACAAATATTCGTTTGTCGAGACTCATTGGCCCATAGGAATTCATTAGAATTCGATTAATCTGTCTTCAACCCAAAGAACAATATTTTTATACAGTTTTAGTTGTATACAATGTTTTGTATACAAAAAAAAAACGATATTTTTTTTACCCTCTTTCTAATTTTCACTTTGTCACTCCTTCATGCTTTTCTTTTTTCTTTACTTTATTTCCACTATTTTCATTGCGATGCTTCATCATACATCGTATCTCGAGAAAATCTTCATTTTACATCGTATATCGAAATATTCGTACGTCGTATCTCGAGCAAATATTCGTAAATTTTGGTTCGAAATTTACATCGTATATCGAAAATTCGTACATCATGTCTCGAGAAAATCTTCAATAAATTTTGGTTTGAAATTTACATCGTATATCGAAATATTCGTACGTCGTATCTCGAGCAAATCTTCGTAAATTTTGGGTTCGAAATTTACATCGTATATCAAAATATTCGTACGTCGTATCTCGAGTAAATCTTCATAAATTGTTGGCTCCAAATTTATATCGTATATCGAAATAATCGTATGTCCGGTATCGTAAGTAGAGGTACTACTGTAATTGCTTCTGCTAAATCAAAAACAGCTTTATTGCGTAAATATATTTTATAGTAGATCAACTCCTGTTTTAATAATTCAACTGATTAAAAAATAAAAATCTTTTATTAAAAAGCGAAACCTATCATTAAAAAAAAAGCGAAACTAGTCATAAAAATAAATTTTACCGATTTTTGAAATTATCTTCCTGATAATTAAAACAATCGTTTATAGACATCCTTGTTCTCCTTTATAAAGACATTCCTGATTAACTTAAAGAGAAAGTGAGTGGGGTAGATTTTAATTCTTCAATCTTCTATCCAATTTTCTAAAATATACTACCTCCTACTTTGAAGTTTTAGCAATTTTCCGATTACTTTCCAATAATTAAGTTTACATTAGGAAAGTGGTATTACTTGTAAAATTAATTTTGAGCTGAGTACAGTGGTTCCTAACCTTTTCCTACTTCTGCACCCCCTAAAAAATGTTGTCATTTCTGCACCTCCTAGAAATATGTATGTCGTTAATATATATGTCGTTCATATGTATCAATTTCTCTGTTCGTTAATATGTATCAATTTCACTTAATTTTTTCAATTTTTTCTTTTATTTATTTATTGTTTTCATATTCCACTAATTTAATGTAATTATAAATTGATTCCTGTCTACCTTATTTTCTGTGACCGGCGCGCATGCGGCAACAGTTGGTCCTCCAACCGTCTCTGAACCAGTGCGCTTGGTTTCCCTCTCTTATCTCTCCTGAAGACGGTTTCAAACCGAAAATTAGAGACTGTAAGTGTGTTCTTTTGATTTCACTGTTTCTTTGTTTATTTGAACTATATTTGTCCGTTTTGGATCGTATTTCCAACAAAAAAGTGTATATATATATATATATATAATTAAAATAAGCAGTGACACATAAACAGAAACACAACAAAGACTCACTTTTCAATATTTCGACCGTAATGGGGTCGTCCTCAGGAGAAAGAAGTGAATTGACGGAGGGGACGACAGTCAACTGAAGAACTCACAGGGTGAGGGGTAAAGCAGTGCTGCCGCAAAGGAGACAAATAAAAAAGGAACTAGGAAGTCGAGAGCAAAAAAAAAAAAAAAAAATGTTTTTGAAAGGTAGAAAAAGGTTAAGAAAAGAAAAAAATAAAAAAATATATAGAACAATTAAAAATAAAAAAAAATATTAAAAAAAAATAATAAATAAATAAATAAAAAAAAAATAAAAAAAAATTAAAAAAATAAATAAATAAAAAACTAACGATTTAAATTCAAGCCAGGTTTCGAGCGTGCCCCCAGGAGCCAAATGTGGGCTTCCTCAGAAGCTTTTAAAGTAACTTGTCTGTTATCACTGGGGACTTGTTTAAGAACTTGGACTGTGAAACAATCATTGAAACTGAGATGGTGGGAATTAGCGTGAGTGGCGACAGGGAGACTGCTGCGTTTTTACCAACCGAAAGCCTGTGATTATTCATCCGAAGGTTCAGCATCGTAGATGATAAACCAACGTAAAAAGCATCACATTGGGTGCATTTCAAGAGTAAACGCAGTCAGTGGAGATACAGGAGGAAGGACTTGTGAATAGGGTAAGAATTAAGATTAGTATATATATATATTAGTATATTAGTATATATATATATATATATATCAATGATCAAACCACAATAAGAAATGGGAAAACAAGACTTCTTATTGTGGTTTGATCATTGATTGTTATTTCACGTGTTAATGTGAAATCTTTTCATATATATATATATATATATATACGTATGTAAAAAACAGACTTTTAGACAAGAAACTTCACAGACTGATATTTGGATGAACTTTTATGAAAATAATAACTCTTGTATGAAATGTATGTAAAATAGTAAAATGAAAAACTATCTTCGAAACTCTTTAGAATGAAATTTAATTTTGTAATATTTAGAAAAAGGAAACATGTGGACTAGAAAGGATATCCCAGATTAACTTTTGGTTATATCTGGCAAAAACAATAACTGCTCTCTTGAAATAAGTACAAGATAACAAAATCAAAAACTTAAATTTTTTTTAATGAAAATACTGTTAACTTGCGATTTCCATAACGTTATAAAACCTACCCTTATGAAAATTTCCTTTTGAATTTTTCTAAAAAAAAATATATTATATTGTTATAAGTACTGAAATTTCCTTGAACTAAGGTAATAAGAAAATACTGCATAATTAATGCTTGGATATCTCGTGTGTTGAAACAGTAACAGAGGTGGTTAGAGGTGAAGTAAGAAGTTAGAATCATTATGTGGTAAACATGCTAAAATTATCTACTTTATTGTTTGGAATGGTAGATTGCTGAAGTAGGTAAACCATACTTAAGTCGATTACAAATTACTTTAATTTGAACAGCAATTAATAATTATTCTTTAATTAACACTTCTTTTTTGAGGGTGGAGGGGGATTGGGAAGGTATAATTGATGTGGTTTTGAAGATGGCAGTCCAACCGTATCTAATGAATTGACTTTCTCAAAAGTGCTATAGAAATACGTTAAGATCATTGAAATAACTGTGAACAAGAAAGTAGTTTTGTTATAGCAAGAACGCTATTAGTTAGCATTAAACAAAGAACAAATTATCATTATATGATAGGAAACGAAAGAACAAATGATTATCATATGGGTCACGGTAGCTCAGTGGTTAAAGAGCTCGCCTCTGAACTGGTAGGTCCAGGGTTCGATACCCACATGGCCCTCCATTTATTAACACAGAGAGGTGAATAAAATCTGAGTACATCGTCCCTCGAAGAGGATGTCTTAACAGCCATCGGTCCCGAGCCTGTACGATGTCAGATACTCGTTAAAGATAGCTACTTTAAATACACTTGAGTTAGGACAAAACTTAGACTCCAGATTGTCCAGAACAAGTGTGCTCGCCTTGTAGCCAATGCACCTTTTTATGCGAGAAATGTCGATATTCAGCGTGATCTAAGGATGGAATCAATAGAAACTTACATTAGGCGTCTGACTATCAATGAAGACAGAAAACTTCCTTACACTCTAACCTGCTAGTAAGAACACTTTTACTCGTACCTCAAATTCCCTTAAACCAATCCCCCTCCGACTAATCAGGTCACCGAATTAACTATAACTGACGACTTTAGACTCAAAGACCATACGACCACGAAACATACTCACTATAGACAGGACAGAAACTAACATACCGACCTACCCGACAGACCTGAACCATTAAAGTAGTACAAACAGACAAGCAGGTGAAAGCCTCTGGCTTGGAACTGCCTGACCCCAACGAGCATCAATGCACAGAAAATCTCGTTGGTTGGACAAAACTAAGGACTCCCAATGTCCCAATATAGAATCACCAATCAAACAAATATATTATATATAAAGGGCTGACGTTGATAACACGCTAGGGTTGTAGTTGTTGGCCGTTCTATAAGAAAACACGCATGGGCGAAACATTAACACTATATGATACCGTACAAAGAAAAAAAAAATTTTTTTCGGATGCTCTATATTTTGCCTAATTCAAGTATACTTAGAGTTGGGAAATTTAACTAGTATCCTATATTGTACAGGTTTAGGGCCGACGGCATAACATCTTCTTTGATGTCTGTCGTGGATGCCCGCCTCCGCGAGGTCCACCTTGGGCGCTTCCCGGAATCCAGGGGGAGTGGCTGTATGTCGTTCCGTCTGTATTCCGTGGAGTGGCTAAAGGGCACCACGTAAAAAACATCAATCTGCTTTGCTTTGTTCCGTGTTATGACCGAAAGGTTTGGGTACACGGTAATAGATCAAAACAGGCATAACATCTTCTCTGAGTGACAAAATACTCAGAAAATATATTTTTCACCTCTTGCGTGCCCAAATTGGCCAAGTGGCTAAAATTGGAGGCCAATGTGGCTATTCAACCCTGGATCCACCGTCCAGAGGCGAGCACGTAAACCACTTGGCTACTCTGGGCTTTAACACTCTCAATCAGTCACTCACTCAGTCAATCAATCACTCACTCACTCAGTCACTCACTCATTCATTCAGTCACTCACTCACTAACTCAGTCATTCAGTCACTCACTCACTCACTAACTCACTCACTAACTCTCTCACACACACCACACCAACTTTCAGAAACTTATAATTTTGGATTCAGAAGAGTCAAAAAAAAACATATCTATATTATTTTATATAGATGTTAAATAAAAACAAAGAAATACATCTTGATAGTTGAGAAATAAAATATTGGTCATATTCAACAACTTGATAACAGATGTAACAACTTGATATATCTGATTCATCGTTTAAATATTAAAGTATTATATTCATGTAAAAGTTTTTTTTTTTAATATTATACCTGTATTAGTTATATTTTTTAGTAATTTATTCTATTAGTAATGTAGTATTCAAAATAAATGTAATATTTGGAATTGTACTATTCTAAATATATTTTGATAATGGTTTATTTTTGACAATACGATTCTTTCAATGACTTAAAACGCGGTTTTTTTTTTAAATTAGATGAGAAAATACAGTTTTATATATAAGGAATGATCAAAAAAATTCATTAAATTGTTTAAAAAATGTTATAAAAGAGTACGTAGTTGGATAACTTTCACTTAAGTCACATGAATAATGGATAATTGAGAGCAAACGGTTTACTAGCGGAGGTAAACATGAAAAAGATTCCTCTGTTAGGAGATCACCAAGAGGTGATTAAAATATGGTGGTGACTCATCAGAAAGGATAGTCAAGCTTATGTTATATGTGGGGGAGGAGGAGGTGATTAGAGAATTATTCTTGTTGGTTCATTTCGCTGGAAAGATTCTCTCATCTTGAATTGATTTCTAAATCGGTGATGATCAAATCTTTTTCTAACTTATTTTCTCAAGAAACATTGTAAAACATGGTATATGATTTGGTATAACTTGGTATAAAAGGAGTTTTACTTATGTTAATACCAAGAAACAATGTAAAACTGTGAAATAACAATCAATGATCAAACCACAATAAGAAATGGGAAAACAAGACCCAGAGTCAGTTGGGTTTTTGACTCTGACGAAGACCGCTTGTTACGGTTGAAAGATATTAGTCTTATTTTCCCATTTCATATTGTGGTTTGATCATTGATATATATATATATATATATATAAAGATTTCACATAAACACGTGAAACAACAATCAATGTTCAAACCACAATAAGAAATGGGAAAACAAGACTAAGATCTTTCAACCGTAACAAGCGGTCTTCGTCAGAGTCAAAAACCCAACTAAACACCAGATGCAGAAAACATCTGCTGAAAACCAGATCTTAGTCTTGTTTTCCCATTTCTTATTGTGGTTTGATCATTGATATATATATATATATATATACCATGATAAACGAAAAACGGTCCGGCAGGACAAATAACAATTAAAATAAGCAGTGACACATAAACAGAAACACAACAAAGACTCACTTTTCAATATTTCGACCGTAATGGCGGTCGTCCTCAGGAGAAGAAGTGAATTGACGGAGGGACGACAGTCAACTGAAGAACTCACAGGGTGAGGGCTAAAGCAGTGCTGCCGCAAAGGAGACAAATAAAAAAGGAACTAGGAAGTCGAGAGCAAAAATAAAAAAAAAAAAAATGTTTTTGAAAGGTAAAAAAGGTTAAGAAAAGAAAAAATAAAGAAAATATATAAGAACAATTAAAAAAAAAATATATTAAATAAAAAAATAAATAAATAAAAAAAAAAAAAAATTAAAAAATAAATAAATAAAAAAAAACGATTTAAAATTCAAGCCAGGTTTTCGAGCGTGCCCCCAGGAGCCAAATGTGGGCTTCCTCAGAAACTTTTAAAGTAACTTGTCTGTTATCACTGGGGACTTGTTTAAGAACTTGGACTGTGAAACAATCATTGAAACTGAAACTGTCCAAGTTCTTAAATAAGTCCCCAGTGATAACAGACAAGTTACTTTAAAAGCTTCTGAGGAAGCCCACATTTGGCTCCTGGGGGCACGCTCGAAACCTGGCTTGAATTTAAATCGTTAGTTTTTTATTTATTTATTTTTTAATTTTTTTATTTATTTATTTATTTTTTTTTTAATATATATTTTTTTTAAATTGTTCTATATATTTTCTTTATTTTTTCTTTTCTTAACCTTTTTCTACCTTTCAAAAACATTTTTTTTTTTTATTTTTGCTCTCGACTTCCTAGTTCCTTTTTTATTTGTCTCCTTTGCGGCAGCACTGCTTTAGCCCTCACCCTGTGAGTTCTTCAGTTGACTGTCGTCCCTCCGTCAATTCACTTCTTCTCCTGAGGACGACCGCCATTACGGTCGAAATATTGAAAAGTGAGTCTTTGTTGTGTTTCTGTTTATGTGTCACTGCTTAATTTATATATATATATATGGTAGGTTTTCTTTTTGAGAGCTAGGTCATATAAAAGAAAATAAAACTCCTTTCTAGGCCAACGTTTCGATGTATTCCTACATCATCTTTTGGGCTAAAATTAGAGTAAGACTCTTTAAGTAAGACTTTTAACAAAACAATCTACAACCTACATAGGAAACTAAATTATTGACAACAACACATTTTAGTCCTGAAGATGATGTACAAACATATCGAAACGTTGGACTAGAAATCAGGTTATTTTTTTTAATATGACCTAGCCCTCAAAAACAAAACCTACCTAATACAATAGAATAGAAGAGGACAAGAACAATTTTTTGAGAATATATATATATAGACCTACAAAACAGAGGAAATTCAATGATAATTCAATGATAATCATTGAATTCATTGAATGATAATTCAATCATTCAAAAATCAAACATATATAAAAGTGAAATTAGTTACAATTAAGAAATTACAATAGAAATTTTGACAATAGGTTAGTGAGAAAACTTACAGAAGTATAAATTTTGAAACAGAAAAACTAAGTATTACATTACAAATTATTTTACAAAGAAAAATAGTATGTAGATTTTTCTTTCTAAAAAAAATTTGTAATATAATACTTAGTTTTTCTGTTTCAAAATTTATACTTTTGCCTATAAATAAGGTTTTAAATAAAGACCTAAACGTTGGCAATGAGAGTTTAATTTGAACCTGAAGAACTGACCTAATCCCGATAAACTTTAGTTTTGGATATATATATATATATATATAACTGAGTCGTTATAAAGGCTGAGTCGTTATCAGCCTTTGGAGCGATTCACTTCTTTTCCTGAAGACGAGGACATCGAAATATAGTAGTGAGTTCAGTGGTTTCCTTTCTATGTGTTCTTTTTAAATCTAGTTTATATATAAATATATATATATATATATATATAAAATATGGATTAAAATGAAGATAGTGGCTCTCTTTCCCATTTGCTGACACTAAAACTAAAATGAAAAGAAACGCGTGGGATCAGGATTACCTTGGCAAAGCCAAATCAGCCATATTTTTCAATAGATCTTACCATTTTGTGTAGGATTCTCAAATAACAAGCGATTAGTCTGATTTCAAAAGACAAGGAAACAAGAGTAATTCATCCTTTTTTTTCTGTTGTTTTTTTTTTCAAGTTATGTTGAATGGAAAGAAAAATACGATCCTATTTGAAGACAATTGATGGGGGAATTTTAAAAACTTACGTCTTCATTCAAAAAAAAAGAGTTTTGTTTCAAAACAAAGAATGCCTTTCGAAAATTTAATTCTCTTCTTCAAGTTTCCATCTGCACTGTTGAGGGTGTAGTGCGACATTGCAGATGTAAACCTGAAGAAGAACACTGAGTGTGCGAAACGTATTGTTAGTTTTGACGTAGAACTCTTTGGTATGGAGATGTAATTTTTGAAATTCCCCATGATGAGTCATTACCACACTATACACGCAGTGTTTCCAAAACTTTTTCGAGTGACCGCCCCCTTGGGTCCATAAACCTATAACTCAACACTCTTGGAACAATAATCACATTCCTAGACTAAATAACCAAATGAGTAATATTTTAATGATTTAATTAAAATAATTACTAATCGAATAATTATGTAGAATCCAACAGATGAATTGTTTCATAGCATATTTATGCAAAAAAATTAATACACAATAAAAGAAACTTAGGTGAGAATATACATTTAACATAAAAATAAATTATCAAAACAAATAATTTTAAGAAACCCTTTCCTAGAAGTTTACATGTCGTGCTTTCACTTAAATTTAGAAATTATATTGGATGAACATTTTCAATTTATGGAAATAGAATCCCCGCTCCTTTTTGCATTACCGGCCCCCGATATCAAAGCACCGCCCCCAGGGGGGTGGTACCGCCCACTTTGGGAAACACTGCTATAACAGATTGCACATGTACTGAATTAACTGACCAGGCTTCCTACATTTGTCTTACGGTTTAATGGACTACCACAGAATCCATAAGAGTTCGGTCGTCCCCTACAAAGAGGGCAATGACTGATACCTCGGGACCAGGGCTTGCTATTCATAGTTCATCTGACCCCATCAGGGTGTCATTATCGACAGTCTTTAATACTATAGTGAACGACTCATAGAGAGATTGCAAATGTCTCGTTCGCTAAACGCCACCTGGTCGTGTCAATAAGTGCTAGAGAAGCTTTAAGGTCTCTCTATACATAATATAAAAGAGCTCGAGAGAGGGAAGGTATCTAATCGTCCCCAATCTAAGATCACCTCAAAAGCCTACTAGGCAAGTACCAGTTGTCCAGTCCATTCAGCTGAGTTCAAGGCCCGTTCCCACTGGCAAGGGTTTGGGGTCTCTAGTTCCCTAAAAAGTTACTGCTTCTCACACAGCAACCACAAGGGTCTAACCAACATGGTGAGAACTAACATCCACTACGAGTCCGGCCTCTGAGACGGGATGTCTCAGAAAACCTCCATGGACCCTCGCCGCCACCAATAGTATCGACGTATTTTAAGAATTTCCAATCAAACTCCGAACCAATTGTCCTACTGAACCTGCTCAGCTACAGGTAAGGTCAGTTGTAGCCCCTGGTTCGAATAACCTGTGGATATAAAGCCAATGCTGCCTGTGATAGGGCTGCATGGCCCCACTAGGGGCGGATGGTCTGAATTGAAAATTGATACACAGTGATATATCATTAAAACTATAACATAGCTATGCTATGAAGAAATCATAGAAGAAAATGTCCGCCTACTAATACATGCTGGAATATATAATCAATCATCAAATGTTTGATTGACACCTCTGTATCTTCATTAGCACAAGTTATATATATCATCTTCATCATATATATAATAATATATATATATATATATATATATATATCATCATCAATCAAGCCTTACTATTCTGTAAACTAAAGTAATACAACTTGAGAATATTTTCGGCTATTAATCTAATTATACATTCTGTAGATATTTTCCAAGTGTATGTTTACTAGAGTTTTCGAATGTGTTGTAGGTGATTTCTTCGCAGCTATACGGTAACCCTACCAAGCGATATTCATCATAGTCAAATCTCAGTTTCCAAATGAAATCCACTCTTCCAGATTGTTTACATTTTGAATCTCCTTCATTATAAATCTAAAGAGAATTTTATTTAATGAAAAAAGATTACATGGTCAAAGAACAATGTCTAGTTATACATATATATATAGTTCAATGTACATAAAGAAACATAAAGAAATTAAAAACACACACTTACAGTCTCTAATTTTCGGTTGAATCGTCTTCTATCTTTTCGGTAGCATGTGATCTACATTACAAATTTTATCACAACAGCCAATTTTAATTATGAGTGAATTAAACAATTAAAGAACATAGTTCACTAAATCTACAAAACACTTCACATTTACGAGGTTTAGTAGAGCATAACAAATACCATGGGCTACAATTCATCAATATGTTTAAACATCATCAGGACTGCATCCATGATAGCAATAGTTCTTTCAATAATTTAATGATTTCAATATTGTTAATGAAATTACAATTTAAATAATGTACCAGTTCTTTTACAAAACTGGTAATAAGAAATATCCATATAAATAATATATGTTTTTTTATGCTACAGTAAACAGTGCGCTTGGTTTCGCTCTCTTTTCTCTCCTGAAGACGGTTCCACCAAAAATTAGAGACTGTAAGTATGTGTTTTTAATTTCTCTATGTTTTTTATATTGATTTAACTGTATTTCTCCATTTCGGATCGTATTTTCATCGAAAAAGTATATATATATCAATGATCAAACCACAATAAGAAAATGGGAAAACAAGACTAAGATCTTTCAACCGTAACAAGAGGTCTTCGTCAGAGTCAAAAACCCAACTCAGTCGGGTTTTTGACTCTGACGAAGACCGCTTGTTACGGTTGAAAGATCTTAGTCTTGTTTTCCCATTTTCTTACTGTGGTTTGATCATTGATTGTTAGTTCACGTGTTTATGTGAAATCTTTTTATAAATATATATATATGAGTCAATTTTTTTTAGGGTTGAGGTCTAATGATTTTAAACTAGTCCTTTTGTCCTAGTTTAAAATCATTATACCTCAACGCTCAAAAAATTACATCATATAAGTATTGGGTCAAGAAAACAAATCATGATATATATATATATATATATATATATATATATATATATAAAAACTTTGAAAACTTTGAGAAACACGAATGAAAATCAGAAACTAGGACTAGGACTCACATTCAATATTTCGACACTTTTAATGGTCGTCCTCCGGAAAGGAAGTCAAGGGACCAAAACCCAACAGTTGGGGTTTTGACTCTCACGAAGACCGCTTGTTAAGGTTGAAAGATCTTAGTCTTGTTTTTTTAGTATATCATTACTTGTTTCAGTATGAGTTGGGATGTGATGAAGACGACATGTTTGATCATTGATCATTGATGATTGATTTTTTAGTATATCATTACTTGTTTCAGTATGAGTTGGGATCTAACAAAGACGACATGTTTGATCATTGATCATTGATGATTGATTTTTTAGTATATCATTACTTGTTTCAGTATGAGTTGGGATCTAACAAAGACAACGTGTTTGAACATTGATGTTACTACAAGAAACAAGGATAAGAAGAAAAAATTGGCTATTAGGCTATTCGAAGCTACCATACATCTAAATTGTTGACAATAACGAAGTGTTTGAAATAAAAGAGTAGCAATCATTCCTTTAAAATATAGAAAAGAATTGGGCTGAACTAGGGAATGACAGAGCTGTTTGTAAAACAGTTGAAGTTGGAAAAAAAGGCCTCCTCCTCCCTCTGCTGCCTTCACTGAAATGATGTTAAAGAGAGAGAGAGAGGGAAAAAGGACGTGTTTATAGGAGAAGAGAAGAAATGTTTTGGGAGGGAAGCGTGCAGGATTGCAAAGAACAATAGGAGGAGGCCTCCTTGCTGACAATGGTGCCTGCGGAGCCTTGGCCTTGTCATGTACCCCCCCCCCCCCCCCCTTCACTATTCGCTAGCTGCTGTGTCGCCGATTCGGAGCATCTCAACGCTATTCAGCCGTAAACGACTCCTCCTGGCGGCAACCTCCTTTTATGCATGCCTATCTAATCCGACGTTTTTTTTTTTTCTTTCCTTTAGTGCTTTCAAAATAGATCTCTTTTTTTTTTTATAACATTCCTTTGGTTGTAAGCTTGACATTAAATCATTTTCTAGGCGATTTCTATATTAATACAGAAACTAAGCAACATGTATCAGTCTCATATTAAAATGTTGGCAGTGAAACTAAGAAATATCAATTAGTTGATAGTAAAACTAAGCAAATTCAATCAGTCGGATATCTAATTATTTAATATTTCCTCCATTGTCACGAAACTTATACCTGTTTACTGAGACATGATTGTACATATATATATATATATATATATATATATATATATAAAGATTTCACATAAACACGTGAAACAACAATCAATGATCAAACCACAATAAGAAATGGGAAAACAAGACTAAGATCTTCCAACCGTAACAAGCGGTCTTCGTCAGAGTTGGGTTTTTGACTCTGACGAAGACCGCTTGTTACGGTTAAAGATCTTAGTCTTGTTTTCCCATTTCTTATTGTGTTTGATCATATATATAATAATATATATATATTTTGTATAAAACTTGCAGCAGGTGTTCATCTAAGCATGTATTGTTAAATAGCAGAGCAGATTCTGCATTCACGATCTTTTTGTAATCACTTTTCTATACTGCAAAGGCAATGGAAATAACAAATTTCCCAAGGACATACTGGAGGCAATAACATAGTACAATAACTGATAACATATATTAAGGACTAAACATAAATAAATTATAGAAGAAAACACAAGCTTTCGACTTCGTATGTCATCTTCATGCAGAATCTGCTCTGTTATTTACCAAAACATCTGCCTGAAGATAACCTACGAGGTCGAAAGCTTGCATTTTCTTCTATAGTTTAGTTATGGTTAGTCCTTAGTATTTGTTATCAGTTATTGGACTGTGTTATTACCTCCAGTATGCCCCTGGGAAATTTGTTATTTTCATTGCTTTTGCAGCATAGAAAAGTTATTAGAAAAAAATAACTATTGCTGAAAAAATCGTAAATCATGAATCTGCTCCGTTATTTAACTATATATATATATATATATATATATATAAATATATATATATAAAAAGATTTCACATAAACACGTGAAACAACAATCAATGATCAAACCACAATAAGAAATGGGAAAACAAGACTAAGACAAGACTAAGTCTTGTTTTCCTATTTCTTATTGTGGTTTGATCATTGATATATATATATAAAACTTTAACAAATAGGAAAAAACACAGAAAGTCACAACAGATCTCACTTCGTTATTTCGACATCCGTCGTCAACGGGAAAAACTGCGAAGTACTCGCGATGAGAAGCAAACTGCTACTCCACACGGAACTTTCATTTTATTCGAAGTAATATATATATATATAACAAGATTTCACTTAAACACGTCAAATAATAGTCAATGATCAAACCATAATATGAAATGGGAAAAAAAGACTAAGTTTTTTTTGCATGAAAGATTTGACATTTTATATATAAACTAAACTAAAGATTTACAAGTTTAAAATGGATATTATCAGTAAATGGATCCATTTGAATACAGATAACTTTAACAGTTTTAAAAGCTTATCAATAAACAAGGCTATTTAAGTTTGTACTGAAGGATGTTCTCAATTATTTCACTTAGTTGTGTTTACATTCCTTGTGGAATGACAGTAAGATGGTAGGTAATCTATTCTAATTTAATGTTTTTGCAGAATTTTTTAAATTTTATTTTACTCTACTTTTCTGCCTATATTTGACTGTAACATTTGTTTTCTAAACGACTTTTTAAAGGAGATACGTATAAGACAAAGTTATACAAGGTTAGTAAACTTCTCATTCCATTCAGGCGTCCCCCCTCTCCCTCCCACTCCCTTTTCAAAACAAAAACGTAAAAGAGGAAGGCCTGAATCTTAAGAAGTCATCAAGTAGGTCAAGTCTATTCCCACTACCTTGCTTTGAAAACGCTATATTCTAATATACCTTCTTATCTTTTTTTGTCTTGTGTGTATAAACTCATTAGTGGAGGTTTTGGATATGCGAAAAACAAAATGATATCATTAAAAATTGTGACCCCAAACATCTCTCTCTCTCGCTCACTCATTCTCTCTCTCACTCACTCATTCACTCTCTCTCAATAACACATCTATAACTCTAACACATCGTCAGAGAGCAAGTGAACTAAAAAATAATAAATACTTGTTAACATGAAGTTTCTAGAAACTTCAATAAACTAGGTTAACAAGTATTTATTATTTTTTAGTTCATCTCTCTCTCTCTCTCTCACACTCACTGATTCACTTACTCACACTCTCTCTCGCTTTCTTTCCCTCTCTCTCTCTCTCACTCACCCATTCACTCATTTTCTCTCTCTCTCACTTATTCACTCACTCACTCACACACACCTCTCTCTCTCTCTCTCTCTCTTTCTCTCACTCACTTCTAAGAGCTCTCTTATCTCTCATGAAGGCGGTTCAACCGAAAATCAGACGGTTGTAAGTGTATGCTTTTAATTTCTCTATGTTTCTTTATCTACATTGAGCAGTATTTCCGATCGCTCGGATATATATATATACAAAATATATGTATATATATACAAAAAAAAGATAATTTTATATATATTATATTTTATAATAATTTTATAACTAAAACCTCCACTAATGCGTTTATACACAAGACAAAAAAAATAATATATTTTAGAAAATTAGAAACATTTTCTAACAAATTAAATAATGTGAAATCGGACATTCATTTTTTAAACGCATATATATACTTAAAATAAACAGTGACACATAGACTGAAACATAACAAAAGACTCACTTTTCAATATTTCGACCGAAATAGCGGTCGTCCTCTGGAGAAGACGTGAATTGACAGAGAGACGACAGAGTTGACTGTATAAATGACAATATATATATTTAAAATATATAAATAATATAAATATTCCATATATGAATAATAATCAAAATAACACTTGATGTAATAGATGGATTTAATTTACCACAATGAAATGTTTTCAAATTAGTTTCTTGTGGTAAATTTAATCCAAATATAATATATATATATATAAGATTTCCATAAACACGTGAAATAACAATCAATGATCAAACCACAATTAGAAATGGGAAAACAAGACTAATATCTTTCAACCATAACAAGCGGTCTTCGTTAGAGTCAAAAACCCAACTGAACCTTGTTTTCCCATTTCTTATTGTGGTTTTTGATCATTTATATATATATATATATATATATATAATATATATATATTGATAAAAGTATCGACCGTGGGATAGAAACAAAACAACAAAACTATAGTTTATCGGGAGTCGGTACCGAAGTATCGGTACTCGGGACTCTTTGAACCTGGAGAACTGACCGAATCCCGATAAACCATAGTTTTGTATATATAATATATATACATGTATATACATGGTGGTACTTGTTGGGGAGTGTAATATGGCATGACAACAGTGAGAGCGCCTCCAGCACTGTCATCTGTTTATCGCAGTGCTCAAGGTAATGCAGAGACACTCCTCACCCAGAAATCCGGTGCCCACTCAAAATCCTTGATCAAGTCGCCTCTATTTTCAATTTTAGTCTTTTCCCCAACAGGGTAGATTGCTTTCGTTCTAATTTACATATGACAATATGACGATATATCAAAAAAAATAAAAACAAAAAAAAAAAATTTATTTTGGTATAAATCATTTTTATGTACAACATCTATATGTGTTTTGAATTATAGTTTTTTTTTTGAAATTCATTAACAATTTCAATTCATATGAGGGAAGGTTTTTATTTTTCTATTAAAGCAAAAGTGTTTAAGAGCTAAGCAACTTTCAATGAAGGTAAAAGAAGAAACCATTATCTGCTGCTTTCCCGATAAGAGCGTTGGAATATTCCTTTTGACAGTTGAATACAGAACAGGGGAGTAAAACAGTATGCAAAGCATTTCTGGTTAAAATGAATTCAAATTAAGTATTCACAAATACTTTAGTTAGATATATATTTGACGTTTTACATATATTTTTGAGTTTTTCGTTCTTGATTAGTTATGAAAGAGTGTTACCTCTCTCTCTGCCTCCCTCAATCTCTCACTCTCTCTCTTCCTCCCTCAACCTCTATCTCTCTCTTGCTCCCTCAACATCTCTTCCTCTGTCTCCCTCAACCTCTCTCTCTCTCTCTCTCTCTCTCTCTCTCCCCTGTCTCCCTCAACATCTCTCTCTCTCTCTCTCTGCTCCCTCAACCTCTAACTCTCTCTCTCTCTCCTCTCTCTCTCTCTCTCTGCCTCCCTCAACCTCTATCTCTCTCTGCCTCCCTCAACATCTCTCTCTCTCTCTCTGCCTCCCTCAACCTCTATCTCTCTCTGCCTCCCTCAACCTCTATCTCTCTCTCGCTCCCTCAACATCTCTCTCTCTCTGCTACCTCAACCTCTATCTCTCTCTCTGCCTCCCTCAACATCACTCTCTCTCTCTCTCTGTCTTCCTCATTCTCACTCTCTCAGCTCTCTCAACCCCTCTGTCTCACTCTCTCTCTGCCTCGCTCAACATCTCTCTCTCACTCTATCCCTCTTCTCTGCACTCTTTCTCTACTCTCTCCCTTTCTCTCTCTCTCTCTCTGTACTCCCTGTATCCCTCAACATCTCTCTCTCATCTAATCTCTCTCTCTCTCTCTGCCTCCGTAACAACCTAGTATCTACTTCTGTCGATCCCTCTACATCTTTCTTACTCTCTGCTCCCTCAATCTCTCTATCCATCTATCTCTGCCTCCCACAGATTCTCAATATCTATCCCTGCTATCAACATACTCTTCTCTGTTCTCTCCCTCTCTCTCTTTCTCTCTCTCTCTCTCTCTCTCTCTCTCTCTCTCTCTCTCTGCCTCCCTCTTTCACAAAACTCTCTCATGCCTCCCTCAAAACCTCTCTCTTCTAACTCTCATCTGTTACATTCTTCTTATTCATTCTCTCTCTCACTCGCTCTCCCTCAACATCTCTATTCTTCCTATCTAGATACCTCATGAACTTCTTATTAATGACCTCCAGTGGGTGGTCGATGCCTGACCACTCATAGGCAGTAACATACACAAATCTAGGAATTACTGTCTTCCTCATATCTAATAAACACTCTAAAAAAAAATATATGTAAAGTAAAACCAAACTGAGAATTCTTAATTTGAATTGGTCTAAACCAGAAATGCTCTACATACTGTTCACTGCTGTTGTTTATTCAACTGTCATTGCAAATATTCTCGAACGTCTATTCAGCTTCAAGGTTGTATTATAGACACATCTTGCATCTCGTACCTTTGCAATTTTTTTCCCTCTCGCTCTCTCTCTCTCTACCTCACCTGCTGCCCACCACATTTTACATCTTCATGAATATATAATGTTTTTAGCCTCTCCTTAAAATACCTTGTGCCATTCAAAAAAAAACAAATAGTATTACTTTTTTCATTCTCTCATTTTCTTACTCTCTCTCCCTCTCTCTCTATCCATCTATCTCTTTCTCACAGATTGCAATATCTATCCCTCTATCACATTACTCTCTCTCTCTCTCTCTCTCTCTCTCTCTCTCTCTCTCTCTCTCTCTCTCTCTCTTCTCTCTCTTTCACAAAAACTCCCATTCTAACACCCCTCTCTTTAACTCTATCTGTTACATTCTTTTATTCATTCTCTCTCTCACTCTCTCTCCCTCACTCTCTATTTTCCTATGTAGATACATTATGAATTTTATTAATGACCTCCAGTGGGTGGTCGATTGGTTGACCACTATAGGCAGTAACAAACTCAAATTAGGAATTACTGCTATTTCATATCTAATGAACACCTAAAAAAAAAATATATGTAAAGTAAAACCTAAACTGAGAATTCTTAATTTGAATTGGTTTAAACCAGAAATGCTCTACATACTGTTTCACTGCTGTTGTTTATTCAACTGTCATTGCAAATATTCCGAACGTTATTTTCAGTTTCAAGGTTTGTATTATAGACACATTTGCATCTCGTCCTTTGCAATTTCCCCCCCCCTCTCTCTCACTCTCTCGTCTCTCTCTCTCTCTCTCTCTCTCTCTCTCTCTCTATACCTCACCTGCTACCCACATTTTACATCTTCATGAATATATAATGTTTTTAGCCTCTCCTTAAAATACCTTGTGCCATTCAAAAAAAAAAAAAAAAAAAAAAAAGTGAATCTCATTTACCTATTATGTAAGCTAATAACATCATTGATTTTTGATTTGTGTTTAGTCATTCATTCTTGATTTGAATCAACTGTTTAGCTATTTAAAATCCTTCTTTGAACAGGTTCTTGAATCAGTTTCAGGTATGCTAAATATATCTGTATATTTCTTTCAGGAATTTTAATGAGTCACTTTCAGGTATGCCAGATACACATATACTGATTTTCAGCATATTACTCTCAATAATTACCTGACCTTCAGTCATGTATTTGTGTATATTGGTTTTAAGCAATTTATACCTTATGAATGTATATATATATATATATATATATATATATATATATATATATATTAGTTTTATTATATACTTTAAATAAACCAAAAACTTAGAGACTGTAAGTTTGTGTTTTTAATTTATCTATGTTTTTTTATGTGCATTGAACTGTATTTGAACATTTCGGATAGTATTTTCATCGAAAAAGTATATATATATATATACTACATATATATATATATATAATATATCTATATATATATATATATATATTTTTATATATATTATATATATATATATATATATATATATATGTTTCCGGCGTGCTTGGTCGCCCATTCTCTCTTTTCTCCTGAAGACGGATCATCCGAAAATTTGAGTTTGTAAGTGTGTCTCTTTCTCTGTGTGTTGCTTTTTCTCGTTTGTGAACTGATATATATATATATATATATATATATATAACACTTTAAATTACACAAAGCACGACACAGAAAAAAGAATAAAGAGAACACTTACAGAATTCAATATTTCGAACTGTTGTTCGTCATCAGGAGTAGACTAGAAGAGAGGACAAAGTGAGAGAGATCTCCCCACGTCGAAGAACGGAGCCCGAATCATATCATATATTAGTGTTATAATCTTATATACATATCTTTATATATACCAATGATCAAACCACAATATGAAATGACTAAGATATTTCAACCGATCTTTCAGTTGGGTTTTTGACTCTAACGAAGACAGCTTGTTACAGTTGAAAGATCTTAGTCTTGTTTTCCCTTTTCATATTGTGCTTTGATCATTGTTTGTTATTTCACGTGTTTATGTAAAATCTTATTTTATATATATATTATATATATATATAAAAAGATTTCACATAAACACGTGAAATAACAAACAATGATCAAAGCACAATATGAAAGGGAAAACAAGACTAAGATCTTTCAACCGTAACAAGCGGTCTTCGTCAGAGTCAAAAACCCAACTGAACCACAAACCAACTGAACCCAACTGAACTCAGTTGGGTTTTTGACTCTGACGAAGACCGCTTGTTACGGTTGAAAGATCGTAGTCTTGTTTTCCCATTTCTTATTGTGGTTTGATCATATATATATATGACATATGATGGAATATTTGTCATCCAGTAATGAATTACAAAAAAGAAAGTGTGATAAATATTGTTCAAATAACAACTTACTTGTTCTTGGGTTTTGTTGAAAAACAATATAGTTTGTAAGGAAGGGTAGATATGGATATGTTTAAAATGGAACTTAATGGCGGAAAAAATGAAATATTTAATTAAAGGTGGTTAGAGGTGGTTAGGTAGGCATTTTATTTAATTAAAAGGACAGAAGAAACATAGTGCTGGTAGTTTGTAATTAGGTTTTTTTTTCAAAGGAAACAGACAAAAGTGTAAATGACTCTCATTACCGAGTTTACTGATGATTATATAATCGAGAGGATGTGAGATCTTTGTTGTTTTGATAGAGAATAAGAAACAAATGATGTAATGGAAGAATTACATATCATGCCAGCAAAGGTAAAATAGGTGATTAGAATCAATTATAAGACAGAATTAGTTAAAAGATGTTTCCTAGCCTTGGGGGGGGGGGGGGGGGGGTTTGGGAAAACAGAAGGGGTGAGAAAAAAAGGGGGAAGATTCTCATGAAAGAGAGAGAGAGAGAGAGGAGAGGGAAGGTTGGGAGTAGAGAGACCCGATTATGGTTATGTGGGTCGACCTTGTGACGTGGGATGTTGGACGTAGGACGTCGTGGCATTCCTCGGAGGACGCGTCCTCCGCCCTCGCAGTGGCCTCTCTCTCCCTCTCTCTCTCTCTCCCTTATCTATCTCTCTCCCTCTCTCTCTGAACAATTGTTTAGAGTTGTTTGACTTCGGTATGCATTGGTTGTAAAGGTAACGTACATCAGTCTCTCTCTCTCTCTCTCTCTCTCTTTTATCTCTCTCTCTCCCTTATCTCTCTCTCTGAACAATTGTTTAGAGTTGTTTGACTTCGGTATGCATTGGTTGTAAAGGTAACATCTCTCTCTCTCTCTCTCTCTCTCTCTCCCTTATCTATCTCTCTCCCTCTCTCTCTCTGAACAATTGTTTAGAGTTGTTTGACTTCGGTATGCATTGGTTGTAAAGGTAACATACATCTCTATCTCTCTCTCTCTCTCTCTCTCTCCTCCTTATCTATCCCTCTCCCTCTCTCTCTCTCTGAACAATTGTTTAGAGTTGTTTGACTTCGGTATGCATTGGTTGTAAAGGTAACACACATCTCTATCTCTCTCTCTCTCCCTTATCTCTCTCTCTCTGAACAATTGTTTAGAATTGTTTGACTTCGGTATGCATTGGTTGTAAAGGTAACATACATCTCTCTCTCTCTCTCTTTCTCTCTCTCTCTCTCCCTTATCTATCTCTCTCCCTCTCTCTCTCTCTGAACAATTGTATAGAGTTGTTTGACTTCGGTATGCATTGGTTGCAAAGGTAACACACATCTCTCTCTTATGGTAGACCGGACCTGGTCCGGGCATGGTAGAGTCAAAGTCAGAGTTAAAAACCCAACTCAAACACTTGATGCAGAAAACATCTGGTGAGGGGTTGAGAAGAGTGGGAGGGAAGAGTGGTATTTTAAAAGCGTGAAAACGCAGGAAAGGACTAATGTCCATAAAGGGATGTTTGGGGAAACAAAGGAGTACAGTAAGAAAGAGTAAAAAAACTATCCGCTAGCTGTCAACCCTCTTAGAAGAGGCTATTGCCCTCGTAACGAAAGTATCAAGTTTGATGGGACCGTTACTAATGTTTATAATATTTGATCTATTAAATTGAATTAGAGACGATTCAATAATATTTCTTACAACACTGATTTTTCTTAGGTAATAAATTTAGCTCTTGTCCAATCAATATGATGATTTTCATTCTTTATATGAAAGAATAAGGGGCTACTTTTTTCCTGTCTACTTACGTTGTATTGGTGTTGTTTTACACGTGTCTTTAATGATTTACCAGTTTGACCAATATAAATTATGGTCACGGAATTTTATAAATACCACCGGAATTCCGTGCAAAAAATTGCCATAAAATTTATATTGGTTAAAACTCGTAAATCATTAAAGACACGTATAAAACAACACCAATACAACGAAGACCTCTTGTTACCGTTCAAAGATCTTAGTCTTGTTTTCCCATTTCTTATTGTGGTTTGATCATTATAGTATAATAAATGAAGCATGTAAAAATATTGCAATAAACTCCCTCCAAATAGGGGGTAATACTTTGAAAGAAAAAAAAAAATGTAAGGAGTCTACTCCAACGATTAACTCTGACGATAGTCAAACAGATAAAAGAAATATACTGGCAATATAATGTTAGTTTTATTTAGAAACTGAACCAATTTAAAAAAAAATAGTTAACTGATTTCAAAATGGTTATAAAACTGGTGGCCAACAAATTACAAATCTACCTTGAAATATTGAAAAAAAAAAAACTAGTTACTTAAGAGGACACTAACGAGATAAAAAAACCAGACGATTCATAATATTCCACACACTTCCAATGAACTTACAGATAAAACTATTTCCCACGCTTTAAACCATACGGAAACCGTACAAACCTGATCAAATACAAACAAGTTCTTATTTTTTTTTTTTTTTATAAAAGATATAACGATGATGACTAGAACTTGCTGAGAAAAGAAAGAGCTATTAAATAAAAAAAAGAAAAAAGTTCCCGCCTTGCAAGATATACGGCTGATCAGGTTAATAAAGTTTAAAGGCCACCAAGGAAGGTAAACTATTTTTTGTATAATAAACTGTCTTGCTATTAAGCTAAGTTTAGTATATATCAATATATATATATATTATATATAAACTATATTGACACAAAGAACACAAAGAAATGAAACAGAAACTCACTACTATATTTCGATGTCTTGGTCATCAGGAAGATAGAAACGACACACAACGACTCCTGCGTATATATATATTCTTGGTTGGAGATTGGGTTGGAGACGGTTGGGTCTCCAACCGTCGCTTCACAAGTGCCCTTGGTGTCCCTATATCAACTCTCCTGATGACGGTTCAACCGAAAATTAGAGACAGTAAGTGTGTTTGTTTCTTAGTTCTGTGTTTGTTATTCATCGTGAAACGTATATATATATATATATATATATATATATATACAAAACGGTTTCCTGCCGTAGTGTTTCTGGCGTGCTTGGTCGCCTATTCTATTTTCTCCTGAAGACGGATCATCCGAAAATTTTAGTTTGTAATTGTGTCTCTTTCTCTGTCTGTTGCTTTTCTTCGTTTTTGAGCTTATATATATATATACACTTTAACACATAGAAAAGAACACAGAAAGACACTACAGAACTCACTTCGATATTTCGACATCCGTCGTCATCGGGAAGAAGTGCGAAGTACTCGCGTTGAGAAGCAAACTGCTACTGGCCTCCAGAGTAACTCGTGGAACCACCGCAATGCTGCCCCCCAGCGGAGGAGAGGAAAAATAGAAATCCCTCCAATATTTATTTAAAAAACAAGATAAAAAATATATAAAATACGAAATAATAATATTAATAAATAAATAATAATAATAAAAATAATAATAAAAAAAATAATAATAATAATAAAATAAAAAATAATTAACGGTACAGGTTGAGACCAGGAGGAGAACGAGCCCCAAGGAGGCATATGAATGCCTCTATATATATATATATATATACAGTCAGCCGTGACTGCACGTAAGACTACTACTACCTGATGATGACGCTAGTCAAATTAAAGTAGTGAGTGACCTTAAACGCACTACTTCCTCCTCTTCCCTTCTACTCTCATCATGATGACGAAATTTTTGTTCAAAATATTGATCCAATAAGTGTTCTGGATTGTTTATTATGCGTTGTTTTTTTTTTGAGTTATATATATATATATTTATTAATATTACAACTAAAAGATGCTAACACTCACGGCACTTGATCATTTCGGCCGCCTTGTCGTCTTCAGGAAAGGAGAAAAAGGAAAAAAAAGAAGGAACACAGAAGTGGAGGCGTGAATGCGTCCACCGACCAATACAAAGTCATATATATATATATATTATATATTATATATAAAAAGGCTTTCACATAAACACGTGAAATAACAATCATGATCAAACCACAATAAGAAAATGGGGAAAACAAGACTAAGATTTTCAACCTACAAGCGGTCTTCGTCAAGTAAGATCTTAGTCTTGTTTTCCCATTTTCTTATTGTGGTTTGATCATATATATATATATATATATAGTTCAAAAACGAAGAAAAGCAACACACAGAGAAAGAGACACACTTAACAAACTCCAAATTTTCGGATCATCGTCTTCAGGAGAAAAGAGAATGGGCGACTAATCCGTTTTCTTAAGACGAATCATCAAAAATTTGAGTCTGTAAGTGTGTCCCTTTCTCTTTGTATTGCTTTTCTTCGTTTTTGAGCTGATTTGCGTCCAGTTTGGATCGTTTTTTTTTTCGAATTTTGAGTGAAATATATATATATATTTCAATAAAATAAATTCAAAACGAAGGAAACAACACAGAAAGACACAGATATAACTTACATCGATATTTCGACCATCGTCGTCATCAGGAGGTGTGAACAGCGAAAGCGAAGAGTCCCGCAGGAAGACAGGGCGGCGACTCATATATATATTATTTATAATACTTTTAATCTTGAGTGAAATATATAAATATATAATACTTTTGGGTAGACTAAAATAACAACAGAAAAGTAGTTAAGTAAGCTATGAGTACATAACGTAACCTATATTGCCACAATTATTGAATGATATGACAGTATATAATTAATGTAGAACCACTGATTTAGTTTCTACGACATTTTTTGTTTGTTTGTTTTTTTTTCTTTTGTAATATTCCAACTCGTTCCTCAAACACCGCCACCCCCTCCCCCCACCCCCTGCCATGGGGTCACGCAAGACAACAGTTATTATTAAAGTTCCAATAGCTTTTCGCCGCCATATGAAATCATTCCTCCTCCCCCCCCCCCTCCCCTCAGGCTTACTTTGCT
>JAPFBL010000639.1:0-2500 GCA_026182355.1 Hermatobates lingyangjiaoensis
GAAGAGCGAAGGTCCCGCAGGAAGACAGTCGCTGCCCTTTCTTCCTGCGGGACTCTTCGCTTTCCTCTTCACAGCTCCTGATGACGACGATGGTCGAAATATCGATGTGAGTTATGTCTGTGTCTTTCTGTGTGTTTCCTTCGTTTTGAATTTTTTTATATATATATTATATATAATATATTTAAATGTGTGTGTGAGATTGAATTTACGGCCTATTGTTTTTTTAATTAATTTTTGGATAACTTTTCCAAAGCCCTTAAGTCTTTTAAATTCACGAGGAACTAGGTCCATCAACTCACCATACGTTTTGTTTTCAATGATTATATTTCTTCTGACGTTTCGGTCGTCTTAGACCATCTTCAGGGTGGAAAACGTATATACAATATTTTAAAAACTGTTCAAAATTTTTTAAACACTTAAATATAACACTCATAGTTCATAATTAACGTATATTGTATATACGTTTTACACCCTGAAGATGGTCGAAGACGACCAAAACACCGGAAGAAATATAATGATTGAAAACAAAACGTATGGTTCGTTGATGTACCTAGTTCCTCGTGAATTTAAAATCCCTCGTACTCTTAAGGGATTTAGAAAAGTTTTCCAAGAAATTAATTAAAAAAACAATAGGCCGTAAGTTCCATCTCACATGTATTAACGAAGGACTGCTCCCCAAATATTCAAATATATATATAAAACTAAAGTTTAGGGGATTCGGTCAGTTTTTCAGATTTAAATTAAACTCTCATTGCCAACGTTTCGATTTTTATTTAAAACCTTTTTCATCGGCGGAAGTATAAATTTTAAAACGGAAAAACTAAGTATTACATTACAAATTATTTTACAAAGAATAATAGTTTGTGGATTTCAACAACAACTATAGTTTGAATGAACACGTGACACTGTGTCAGCAGAAAATGCTGTTGAATTTAGTGGGTATCTCCAGTTGCCCTAATATTTCAGAGAATTGTTTGAAACAAAATATTCTGAGAAATTCCTTGTTTACCTGTACAGTTCGTTTCATGCAGTGCAGAGGCACGTGTCAAAATTAATTCCTAGAATATATAAAGTAGAATTTACCTTAAAAGTATAATAGAAGGCAGCAGTGTACATAGAGTGACGGTGCTGGTACAACGTTTGTGCATTTCAGTCTTGTAAGTCTAATTATTACCCATTAGTTATTGTACTAGAAGCCCTTCCTCGAAAATAAGCTCTAGCACGTATTTTAGACCATAAAAAAAATAAGAGTGGGTCTTATTTTCGTAAAAAACGGTATATATATATATATATATATATATATATATATATATATATATATACGTCAACACGAAGATACCATATACGTATATATATATGCATAGTTACTAGCCGTTGCGTCCACAACCTGCTTGGTCTCCCTTTCTCTTTTCTCCTGATGACGGATTACCCGAAAATTTCAGTTTTTGTTTGTTTCTTTACTTTTTGTGCTACCTATCTTCAATTTTGAACTGTTATGTACCATATATATGCAGAAAGAACACAATAAATAAACACGTGATGCAATCAGTGAAGTTTAAACCACAATTGAAAAAGGAAAACAATAGAAATAAATGCTCTGAGGCTTTTCAATGTATGTCATCAGAGAACAAACAAAGTAAAAACTGAGAAGCTGCCATAAAAGGGTTTTTATGTGTCACTTTTATGTTAGCTTTATATATATATATATATATATATATAAATTATATATATATATATCATCATGAACGAAATCGATGTCTTATATATATATAGAGTCGTTGTCTGCCTGCGGAGCTACTCGTTTCTATCTTCCTGATGACGACGACATAAAAATATAGTAGTGAGTTTCTGTTTCATTTCTGTCTGTTTTTTGTGTCAATATAGTTTATATATATATATATATATATATATATAAAAAGATTTCACATAAATACGTGAAATAACAATGAATGATCAAACCACAATATGAAATAGGGAAAAAAGACTAAAATCTTTCAACCGTATCAAGCTCTGAGGCTTTTCGTTTGTCATGTCGTTAGAGAACAAATGAATATACGAGTAAAGTATTTACGAGTAAAGAATCGAAAGGCCTCAGAGCGATTATCTTCAATCATTTGTGGTGAGTTACCTGAATATATATAGATATTTATATAAACTATATTGGTACAAAGAACATTCAGAAATGAAACAGAAACTCACTACTATATTTCGATGTCCTCGTCATCAGGAAGATAGAAACGAGTCGCTAATCAGGCAGACAACGACTGGCCAATGGTCTTGAGGGAGCACAGAACAGTGCAGCCAACTTACGGAGGTAGAGGAGGCAAGGATAGATAAAGAAATAAAAGCAAAATAAATTATAACGAATGAAAACAAAAACTATTAGCACAGGTGAAAACACCCAGACCAAAAATAGAAAAAAAAAGTAAACAAAAAATACCCTAAGGGACTAAAATAAACAAAAGGAATAATCAACAATTCCTATATATATATATATTTA
>JAPFBL010000639.1:15000-75000 GCA_026182355.1 Hermatobates lingyangjiaoensis
TATATTGATTTTGAAAATTTTGTAGGCCTATATTGTTTTATAGCCCTGATAATGATATAAAAATACATCGAAACGTTGGTTTATTAAGGAGTATTTATTAAGGAGGAATAGATGTGAATCGCTCCAAGGGCTGATAATGACTCCGTTATAGTCGTTATCAGCCTTTGGAGCGATTCACATCTATTCCTGATGACGAGGACATCGAAATATAGTAGTGAGTACAGTGATTTCTTTTCTGTGTGTTCTTTTAAAAATTCTAGTTTATATATATATATATTTCGGGTTACTTGCCGTTGCGTCTACAACGTGCTTGGTCTCCCATTCTCTTTTCTCCTGAAGACGGATTACCCGAAAATTTGAGTCTGTAAGTGTGTTTCCCTACTTTGTGTGTTGCTCTTTGTTAATCTCGAACTCGTATATATATATATATATATATATACAGGGTTGGCCAAAAGTCACCCGACACTAAAATAAAATTTCGAAAACCAATGTTTATTTAATGTTATTTATTAAGGTTTTCGTATGTTTTCACAATTTTATGTTGTTTTAAATATTATTAATATTGATTAATTAATAATATTAATCAATTAATTAATATTTATTAATGAATGTCGCTCAAGAAGGAGGTCAGTTTGAGCAATTTTAAAGAACCTTCATGTTCAAGTTTTATTAAATTCCTCCCTAATAAAATCCTTATAATAAAATGGGTTTGATTTACTGTCGGGTGACTTTTGGCCAACCCTGTATATATCAATGGTCAAACCACAATAAGAAAATGGGAAAACAAGACTAAGATCTTTCAATCGTAACAAGCGGTCTTCGTCAGAGTCAAAAACCCAACTGACTCTGACGAAGACCGCTTGTTACGGTTGAAAGATCTTAGTCTTGTTTTCCCATTTTCTTATTGTGGTTTGGTCATTGATTGTTGTTTCGTGTGTTTATGTGAAATTCTTATATATATATATATATGAACTTATAAGTCACAAGGAAAAGTAAAAAAACACAGAAAATATGCTCTAAGGCCTTTCAATTATATGTCATCAGAGAGCAACTAGATATTGGATCAATATCTAGTTGCTCTCTGATGACATATAATTGAAAGGCCTTAGAGCATATTTTCTGTGTTTTTTTTACTTTTCTTTGTGGCTTATACGTTCATTAGTTTCATCACGTGTTTATTGTGATTATATAGTATATATATATATATATATTATATATATAATATATAGACAGTGATTATTGTTAGTTCTACTCGAGCCACCATCAATGACTGCGCGATTTCCAAGAGAGTCTTCCCACTTAACATGCATGATTCAGTCTTTTCACTTAATTTTTAATTGAGTTTTTTTTTCTTTTGAAAGCATGTGAACCCTGGTTAGCCGGGGTACTTGGCCATTGTTTAGCAGACTCACATCATTGTTATCGAAGCACTCTCGCTTTGAAAGAGTGAAAGAAACCACTTTCTTGATGGATAACCTATCTGTGCTGTAACCCTTATAAACTTTTGAAACCTCCCCCCCACCCACCCACCCACCCCAAGACCTTGTCAGTACCACGCATACTGTACTCTCTTACTCCTGCACTGGTGTAACAGTTAGTATAATAAAATACAAAAACCCACCTGTCACCCATCCAAGCGATAAACATTCCCAGTGTTACTTAACTTCGATGTCTAATAGAAACCGCTATATTCAACACGATTAAAGCATGTTGTCCGAACTGCTTTTGACTTTAACACCTATAGCTAAATTGGTCACCCATCCAAGCAATAAACATTCCCAATCTTACTTAACTTCGATGTCTGTATGTTGTCCGAACTGCTTTTGACTTTAACACCTATAGCTAAATTGGTCACCGATCCAAGCGATAAACATTCCCAATGTTACTTAACTTCGATATCTAATAGAAACCGCTATATTGCAAACGATTAAAGCATGTTGTCATAATTGCTTTTGATACAAGTTGGTCACCCATCCAACTGGTAAACACGCCCAACTACTAATAGGTAACAATAGTAGGTACATTTGTCTTTAAACATACCTAGAGTGGTTGTATTTGATTCAATACAATAGGTCATCGTCATTTCCCGTTAGACTTTAACGAAAGACGCCTTGTTTTTTTTTTAAAAAAAAAAATGATTGATCTTGTTTAAAAAAATCATTTATTACCAAATCGACCGTAGTCAAGTTGAATAAACTGGTTAACACTAGATTACCAAAGTTAAGCAACTTTGGGCGTGTTTAGCACTTGGATGGGTGACCAGTTATCCTACCGAGGATGACGTTGTTCAAGCTTTGTAGTGGATGACACATCAGATCTTCCAGGGATCTCAGAAGAATAGGGCAAACTCTATAATACTGCAACTTCACAGCTGGCTGTGTAACCTGGTTATGTTTACTTTATCTGTGTAATTTAACTTTATATTTCTTTTTCTTTTTGATTAACTTTTGTAAAGAATAGTAAAACTGATAATTCTGAAGAAGTTATATGAAGCACCGAAACATGTCAAATACAAATTTGAAAAAGTATAGTGATCTAATCTTTGATTTTACGAAGTGAGTTCTGTACTGACTTTTTGTGTTCCTTCCTATTTGTTAAAGTTTTTATTGTCCACACGGACCTTTCATCTTACTCGAAGTATATATATATATATTGTTAAAAGTAGCAGCAGCTTCTGCTCTCACGATTTTTGAGCTGGTGGCCTCAATCTTGCAGGCGACTCTTCTATATTGTGGTTGGAGCCTCCACATCAATTTTCCAAGGGACACTAATTGATACGAGCTTTCGACCATAATTACGTTGGTCATCGTCAGGTAACATATTCTTCTGGAAGGATGCTTATATAAACTTCCTTAGTGGATGTGAACTTTTAACAATATTTGCATACAAGAAGATCTGCTGCCGATTTACACCAATATATATATATATATATATATATATAGTTCAATATAAACAAAGAAACATAGAGAAATCAGAAGAACACACTTACAGTCTCTAATTTTCGGTTTGAACCGTCTTCAGGAGAGATAAGAGAGGGAAACCAAGCTCACTGGATCAGAGACGGTTGGAGACCCTCTGATCTTTGGTCTCCAACCGTCTCTGATCCAGTGCGCTTGGTTTCCCTCTCTTATCTCTCCTGAAGACGGTTCAAACCGAAAATTAGAGACTGTAAGTGTGTTCTTTTGATTTCTCTATGTTTCTTTGTTTATATTGAACTATATTTGTCCGTTTTGGATCGTATTTCCAACGAAAAAAAGTATATGTATATATATATTCGTATATTTTGGGAGCAGGCCTTCATTGATACATGTTCTATTAAAACCTATGCCTATTTCAATTTTGACGCATTTTCGAATTAATTTTTCAAATTTCCTTACCTCTGGCTTCCATAAGTTTGGGACAAGATAAATCAGTTCTCAAAGTTTTTATTCTTGTATATCATCGACATGTTTCGGTCTTCGTCGACCATTATCAAGAAAGTTATCTTGTTCGACAATTTACTTAAAAAACAAATATAAATTTAAACTGAAAAAAACTGAAAAGAAAAGACCAGAGGTAAAGAAAAGACCCTGGGGAAACCTCACCTTGTCACTATCTGTTGATAACTTCTGTTGTCATGTTTACGTTCACTTTGCGAATAGTTTGAGTTTTTTTCAGTTTAAATTTATATTTGTTTTTTAAGTAAATTGTCAAACTACGATAACTTTCTTGATAATGGTCGACGAAGACCGAAACATGTCGATGATATACAAGAATAAAAACTTTGGAGAACTGATTTATCTTGTCCCAAACTTATGGACCAGAGGTAAGGAAATTTGAGAAAATTATTCGAAAATGCGTAATTGAAATTTAGGCATAGTGTTTTAAAAATTTCATATAATATATATATATATATATATATATAAAGATTTCTCATAAACACGTGAAATAACAATCAATTATCAAACCACAAAAAGAATGGGAAAACAAGACTAAGATCTTTCAACCGTAACAAGCGGTCTTCGTCAGAGTCAAAAACCCAACGAATCCTTATTGTGGTTTGAATATATGTATATATATATAATCATTATTTGTTTTCTTGACCCAATAGTTATATGATACAATTTTTTTTAGGGTTGAGGTCTAATGTTTTTAAACTAGTCCTTTTGCCGACGTTTCGACATATATTTATGTCATCTTCAGGGCTGCAACATGTTTGTTTTACAATTAGCAATACTATTACTACTATTTTGGTTATTTATTACATTTTACATGTACAGTAACAGAGAGGAATTGATTGATAAATCAGTTATTTCGATTATGGATTTTTTTTACATTGTCATCAGGATATTGTTATTATAGCTATTAATATTATTATATTAATATATTGTATTAATAATATAGCTATTATTATTGCTATTATAGGTATTAAATGCAATAGAGTAATAATAACAATAATATAATATATATATATATATATATATATATATATATATAATATAAATACTGATAAAAGTATCGACCGTGAAATAGAAACAAAACTAAAGTCTATCGGGACTCGGTTAGTTCTTCAGGTTCAAATTAAACTATCACTGCCAACGTTTCGGATATTATTTGAAACCTTTTCTGTATAAGAAATAATTCAATCATTCAAAAATCAAACATAAATGAAAAGCTGTAATAGTTAAAAATAAAAAAAAATTAGATTAGATATTTTGACAATTGGTTAGTGAGAGTACTTATAGAACTTTAAAATTTTGAAACAGAAAAACTAAGTATTACGTTAGAACTGTCTATATCTAGAGAGTTGTTGAAATCCACATAGTATTTTTCTGTGTAAAATAATCTCTAATGTAATACTTAGTTTTTGTGTTTCAAAATTGTATACTTCTGTAAATACTCTCACTAGCCTATTGTCAATATTTCTATTGTAATTTTTTATTTGTAACTAATTGCATTTTTTATTTATGTTTGATGTTTGAATGATTGAATTGTTTATTATTTTTCCTTTGTTTTGTCGGCCTATGAAAGAGGTTTTAAATAATAACCGAAACGTTGGCAATGGTGTTTAATTTGAACCTGAAGAACTGACCCATGTACATGTACACCCAGATAATCAGTACCCATAGCAGAATATTTTTCCACACGAGCACATCATGGAAGACGCCAACACCAGCAATAGTACATCTTTACACGAGTAACTCATCAATAGCTGACCAACCTACAACCGTCAACCACCCATCAAAAAAACAAAACCCATAAAAAAGATAAGGTGCTGGGCAGTGTGGCGGATGTCGATTGCCAGTACTCTTATTTACAAAGGGACTGTGAACTCTTTCCACTTCCTGGCATGAAGGCAGCCGCACCATTGCTTAGTTTCCAGTCTCCACGAGACCACAACTACAGAACTTCGGATCTAATTGGAGCCGCACCGGGGGACCTCCAAGTGGGGAAGCTGACACCACAGGACAACAGTTTGGTTTTACGAGGGACTGTGAGCCCTCTAATATCTGTCATGCCGGTGGGAGTGACTTCATGGAAACCTTCACTGAGAAAGGCTTTTTTTAGAGCCGGAAACAATTGAGTCCAAAATGGGAAACTATTTGGTCAAAAATAGACAATCATTTTCGGATATATTTAGAGCCGCACCAGGGGACCTTCAAGTGGGGAAGAAAACACCACAGGACAACAGTTTGGTTTTACGAGGGACTGTGAGCCAGCCCTCCATGCCGGTGGGAGTGACTTCATTGAAGAGCTTCACTGAGTAAAGGCTTTTTTTAGAGCCGGAAACAATTGAGTCCAAAATGGGAAACTATTTGGTCAAAAATAGACAATCATTTTCGGATCTATTTAGAGCCACACCAGGGGACCTTCAAAAGGGGAAGAAAACACCACAGGACAACAGTTTGGTTTTACGAGGGACTGTGAGCCCTCCAATATCTGTCATGCCGGTGGGAGTGACTTCATGGAAGAGCTTCACTGGTAAAGGCTTTTTTTAGAGCCGGAAACAATTGAGTCCAAAATGGGAAACTATTTGGTCAAAAATAGTCAATCATATTCCAGATCCGGACCACTCATGAAATGAATGAATGAAAATTCTTTATTGGGTATTACTCCCAATTTACAGATTTCAGGGGTAGCCGTACGGGGACCACTAAGTGTCGCCCACCGGGCTTTTCCCCCTATTCTACAATGTATCTTACAAACTAATAACTTAATCCAAAGTCTTATACTTATTAATAATAATAATAGTATTAATAATAGGAATAATAATTATAATTATAGTATTATAATAATAATAATATGGTAAGACTACTAATAAGAATAATATCAATAATAGTAGTTTCAATAATAATAATAATATAAATTATTAACTATATTAATAACTATAACAACAACAATAATATATTAACTTATTTTAATAATAACTATATTAATTATGATAGTAGTATAAAATATAAATATAGTGGTAATGTACTATTCGTGTACAATATAACAAGGTTAGTAATGTTGTCGAAGACTCCGTGTCAAATCTCCTGGGTCTTCCTCTACCGCAGCCGAAGCCACCGCTCTCCTCGGCAGCTGATCTTGTTCATTCTGAACATCTTCAGTGAGGAGTGTCTTGATGCTCGTTACCAGCGGGTTAGTGGAGTCCGCGTTGCTACAATCTTCCTTAGTTCCCAAATTTCGAATAAACCTGGACAGGCGCTCCAGTTTGACCTCGTGGTGGACCACTCATGAAGAATTCAATATATATATATATATATATATATATATATATATATATATATATATATAGAGAGAGAGAGAGAGAGAGAGAGAGAGAGAGTGTGTTATGTGTGAGAGCAAGAGGTAGATGGTAGTCGTCTAAAGGTGACGCAAGGCTTTTTTTTCAGATATACCTACTCCCCTTCAGAGAGAGTAGATTGGCACTTGTCTTGAAGAAGTCGGAAGCCATTGAAACGTCAACTGTTAGATAATTGGCAACGAACCAATTGTTGGGTGATCTAATTGGTGAAAACACACCGTTCTCAATAATCTTTACTTTCCAACTTATCAAACCACTTATATATATATATATATATATATATATAAAGATTTCACATAAACACGTGAAACAACAATCAATGATGAAACCACAAAAAGAAATGGGAAAACAAGACTAAGATCTTTCAACCGTAACAAGCGGTCTTCGTCAGAGTCAAAAACCCAACTGAGTCTGTTCAACCCAACTCAGTTGGGTTTTTGACTCTGACGAAGACCGCTTGTTACGGTTGAAAGATCTTAGTCTTGTTTTCCCATTTCTTTTTGTGGTTTGATCATTGATATATATATATATATATAGAAACAGTACCACCCTGTCTTCCTGCGGGACTCTTCGCTCTTCGCTCTTCACACCTCCTGATGACGACGATGGTCGAAATATCGATGTGAGTTATGTCTGTGTCTTTCTGTGTGTTTCCTTCGTTTTGAATTTATTTTATTTTAAAAAAGTCCGCTGGACCGTTTCTTTTAATTGTGGTATATATATATATAGTAGTACATTTTGGAAGCAGACCTTCATTTAGACATGTTTTATTAAAAAGTATGCCAATTTTCATTTTTGCTCGTTTGCTATTTAATTTCTCTAGTTTTCTATTCTTTGTATAGAAAAATACCAAACACTTGGTATAAAAATACCAGAAGTGTTGAGAACCAAGTATAGAAAACTAGTGAAATTAAATAGAAAACGAACGAAAATGAAAATTGGTTTTTAAAGGACAGGTATAGTTCTTTGCCTAAGTTAAGTGCATTTCGAGTTGTTGTTCTTTAACGAATACCTGATATCGCACAGGCTCGGGACCGACAGCTTATTGTCCTTGCCGTGGGACGACGCACTCAAATTGATTCAGCTCTTGTGTGAATAAATCGAGGGCCAGGTGGGGATCGAACCCTGGACCTAGGACCCCAGAGGCGAGCATGTTAACAACCGAGCTAGCATGGCCCCCGTTTTACTTTACATTGGGATTTAGTTGAATAATGGCCTGAGAGGGTGAGAGATCACATCCTCTACCCTTGTCTAGACCTCAGTGAATGAGTGTTTCATTTAAAGTTTCGAAAGTGTGATAAAGCAATTGGCAAATTACCCGTGACTTGTTACTTAGGAAATAAAAAGAAATAATTTGTCCCCACAGCTATTTCTTTCCTCCTTTCAATTTGTCTGCTTTGGTGATATCCAAAACAGTTCGCCTCTGAGAAGGAGACCGTCATTGAGTTGTCTGGGGAAACACTATGGGCCACTTAACCTCTATTAGTGTCGGCTGTCAGGTTTTCTCCTATTGCCTTTGGGGTGGAGCGCGGCAAGGCGTTTTCACTTGTACGACCTGAGCAGTTTGACCTGTGTCACCACATCAGGCAGGTCGTACGATGATAATGTAAGAGCCACGATACGTCGTTTTCACTTGTACGACCTGAGCAGTTTGACCTGTGTATCCACATCTGGCAGGTCGTACGATGATAATGTAAGAGCCACGATACGTCGTTTTCACTTGTACGACCTGAGCAGTTTGACCTGTGTCACCACATCTTGCAGGTCGTACGATGATAATGTAAGAGCCACGATATATCGTTTTCCCTTGTACGACCTGAGCAGTTTGACCTGTGTATCCACATCTGGCAGGTCGTACGATGATAATGTAAGAGCCACGATATGTCGTTTTCACTTGTACGATCTGAGTTTTTTGACCTGTGTCATCATACCTGGAAGGTTGTGCGATGATATCGTAAGAGCCACGATGTGTCGTTTTCATTTGTACGACTAGAGTTGTTTGACTTGTGTCATCACATATAGCAGATTATATGATGATATCGTAAGAGCCACGATATGTCGTTTTCACTTGTACGATCTGAGTTTTTTGACCTGTGTCATCATACCTGGAAGGTTGTGTGATGATATCGTAAGAACCACGATATGTCGTTTTCACTTGTATGACCTGGGAAATTTGATCTGTAATACATCTGACTGGTTGTACCATTATATATAATACCAACATTATAAATATATATAAACTATATTCACACAAAGAACACACAGAAATAACAAACAGAAACTCACTACTATATTTCGATGTCCTCGTTATCAAGAAGATAGAAACGAGTCGCTCCGCAGGCAGACAACGACTCATGTTGGTATATATTATATATATATATATGTGTGTGTGTATGTATGTCCTCTAATCGGGATTCGGTCAATTTTCTAGGATAAAAAGTCAAACTCTCGTTGCCAACGTTTCGGTTTTATTTAAAACGAAACGTTGGCAACGAGAGTTTGACTTTTTATCCTAGAAAATTGACCGAATCCCCATTAGAGAACATACCTCTTCTATCAAACAGTCGATATATTATTGAATCTTTATATATATATATATTTGTATAAGTTGGCAGCAGATCTTCATCTAAGCATACATTATTGAAAAGCAGAGCAGATTCTGCATTCACGACTTTTTTAAGTAGCTGTTCTTTTCTCCTAATGACACTTCTATGTTGCAGGGGTAATGCAAATACTAGATTGCCCAGCGACATTTTCAGGCAAAAACATAATCACATAACTACTAAAATTTTATTCACTACTCTTTAAAACACAAGCTTTCGACCTCGTTGGTCATCCTCAGGCAGAATAAATTACTAAGACAGATAAATAATATAAAATCTTAAAGTAACAAAATAACAGGATACAACTAGAAATGCAAATATAAGGGATAACAATAGAAAAGGTGATATAGATGTAACAATACTAAGAGGTAATTAGTACCTCCTGGACGCTAGGATCGCCACCTACTATTACCTCTTAGTATTGTTACATCTATATCACCTTTTCTATTGTTATCCCTTATATTTGCATTTCTAGTTGTATCCTGTTATTTTGTTACTTTAAGATTTTATATTATTTATCTGTCTTAGTAATTTATTCTGCCTGAGGATGACCAACGAGGTCGAAAGCTTGTGTTTTAAAGAGTAGTGAATAAAATTTTAGTAGTTATGTGATTATGTTTTTGCCTGAAAATGTCGCTGGGCAATCTAGTATTTGCATTACCCCTGCAACATAGAAGTGTCATTAGGAGAAAAGAACAGCTACTTAAAAAAGTCGTGAATGCAGAATCTGCTCTGCTTTTCAATAATATATATATATATATATATATATATATATATAAATCTTGATAGTAGGAAGTAGTAGGAACAAAATAAAATAAAAGTAATCATGACTCGGTCAGTTCTTCAGATTCAAATTAAATTAAACACCCAGTGCTTCTGTTTTTGTTTAAAACTCGGAGTAATTTAATTAAAACCTGAAGTACCTACCAAGTCCTGATAAATGTTTTTTTATTTATAATATATTTATAAAATATAATGTAATCAAAGGTGTTGAATATATTCATTGTGAGTAGTCGGGGAGTAGAAATAACCGAGTTGGTCTTTGTACCTGTTTGTTGTTATCAAGCATTACACTCTCTTTGTCTGTCCCGTTCATTATGCAGCCCATTTCGTTCCATCTCCGTCTCACTAACACCTTCTTCAGACAAATTCAATGTCAATTCACTTGATTCCACAAGTAATGCTTCATTTTTCCTCCTATTATCTCTTTTCATAGTAATTTCCCACTATATATGTATACTATTGTATAAAGTTTTCCACTGTTTTAATAAATCCAATTGACTTGGCTTCATTCGAATAAAGATTGAATCAATTAAATTCGGTTTTTTTTAAGACTGGTGTGATTAATGACTCGTCAGATAAGTGGCGCGGTAATACGACCTGAGTGCCCAATCATCCTAATTAAGGAGAAACACTGCCTTGTTTCTCTCCTTCAAGGACGCACTTCTTCATTCTTTTGCACCTTATTTATTTTATGTAAATAAATCAAACCTTATACAAGTACCGACCTGATATCACCTTTATTCTTTCTTCTCTATTACTTTTATGTTAGCTTCTTAGTTTTTGCTTTGTTTCCTCTCTGATGACATAAATTGAAAGGCCTTAGAGCATTTTTTTCTATTGTTGTCTTTTTCCATTGTGGTTTAAAATTCATTATTGCATCACGTGTTAATTTATTGTGATTTTTTCTGCACACATATATATATATAATATATATATATATATATTAGTATAGGTTGGCAGCAAATCTTCTTGGAGGCACGAATTAGTTTATTTCAAAATTGTTTAAATTGTTTCATTGTTTTTTAAAAAATTTTAAAATTTCCAAATTTTGAAAAATGTAAGACCCAACATGAAGATGACTACAGAATGGTCAAACTATATCAAACTATAGAAAGCTAGCTAGTAGATAATGGTCTTGTAAGTTATGTTATATTCTTTACATGTGATGTTAGTTTTCAATTGTATTAAAATTGTTCATATCTATTAAAGTGTTTCAAAAAAGTCTCAATGTCCTTTGGACAACTCATTTGGGAATTACCACCTTATATTCGTAAGACTGTCAGGAGACTGGAACAGCTTAGTTTGAAAGTCGTTAATGCCGAAGCTGCGGTACATTCTAACAATATATATTATAATATATATATATATATATATATATATATATTCTCAAAAAATTGTTCTTGACCTCTTCTATTCTATTGTATTAGGTAGGTTTTGTTTTCGACCTAGCCCTCAAAACAAAACCTACCTAATACAATATATATATATATACAGGTTTGATTAAATAATACGCCATATTTACGGTTGATTAGTTTCCTTGTGCATTTCTCAAGGGATCTGAATAATCTTCTTGTACAAACATCTAAATTGAATAGAACATTTCCAATGGTTCCATTGTCTTTACATCTTGCATTTCCACTAATTTTACTATTGTCACAACAGTCACAACTAGTACTATTACTATTACTACTACTACTATTATCACTACTATCGACATGTTTCGACTGCTCGTCAGTCATCTTCTGAAGATGACTGACGAGCAGTCGAAACATGTCGATAGTAGTGATAATAGTAGTAGTAGTAATAGTAATAGTACTAGTTGTGACTGTTGTGACAATAGTAAAATTAGTGGAAATGCAAGATGTAAAGACAATGGAACCATTGGAAATGTTCTATTCAATTTAGATGTTTGTACAAGAAGATTATTCAGATCCCTTGAGAAATACACAAGGAAACTAATCAACCGTAAATATGGCGTATTATTTAATCAAACCTGTATAAATGAAGGACTGCTTCCTAAATATACTAATATATATATATATATATTATTATATATATATAAGAGGGCAATAGCCTCTTCTAAGAGGGTTGACAGCGAGCGGATAGTTTTTTACTCTTTCTTACTGTACTCCTTTGTTTCCCCAAACATCCCTTTCTGGACATTAGTCCTTTCCTGCACTTTCACTCTTTTAAAATACCACTCTTCCCTCCCACTCTTCTCAACCCCTCACCAGTTGTTCTCTGCATCTAGTGTTTCAGTTGGGTTTTTAACTCTGACGAAGACCGCTTGTTACGGTTGAAAGATCTTAGTCTTGTTTTCCCATTTTCATATTGTGGTTTGATCATTGATATGATCAATATTGACCACAATATGAAAATGGGAAAACAAGACTAAGATCTTTAAACCGTAACAAGCGGTCTTTGTCAGAGAATTTCTTATTGTGGTTTGATCATTGATTGTTATTTCACGTATTTATGTGAAATCTTTATATATATATATATATACAAAAAGGACAACAAACTTTTCACTGTAAACTATAAATACAGAGTATTATTTCTCTTAATATTCTTCGTTATTTTTATTAATACTTTATTATAAGTAAAGCATAGTGATTGTGAAAAAATTCGATCTCTAGATTTTGACGGAATCACATGTTTTGAGGTCCGTCATGTTTTTTCGATAACGACTGTGGGTGGGTGAGTATCTGTCCAAAGTTTGTTACCATGCTGAGGTCCAGAATCTTTCATGGATCAAACTGATATTTTACACGAAAATGAGCCTTATAGTGTAGAAGAGCCCTATTGTTTGGGACGAATTATGCATGATAGGAAAGTCATTTTTTTTCCACTGTAGTGGATGTAGTTCTGTTTTTAGACTACATTTCTTTTCTCCTAAACTATTAGTTTCAGAGTTTTGAAAATTTGACATTAACTTTGAGGTTACAAAGGCAATAAATGAAAAATATATTGAAATTTTTAAAACAAGGGGAAATATATTTTTTTTTTCAACAAAATATAAAAATTTTGATTTATAATTGAATCTGAAAGCTTGTGAGAGCTGTACAAGCCATACGGATTAATGGACCAAAATGAAACTATACCTAAAAATAGAACATTATGTGAAGAATGAATCGACATAATTGTTTTTTTAAATTAACATTCACGAGAGGGCAGTTACAGTACACTCTCTATATTCAGAAAATGTTTTTTTGGCGCCAAACGGCTGATTAAAAGCCATGAAAATTTGCCAAAAAAAAATTGAATTTATACAAAAAAAAGTCAGGTAATTTTAATGACGGCAGAAAGGAATAACGGTATAAAACCGACTGTTTATCCTAGACTAATGGTTTGTCCTAGACCAGTGTTTCCCAAAGTGGGCAGTGCTTTGATATCGGGGGGGGGGGGGGGGGGGGGCGCCTAATGCAAAAAGGAGTGAGGATTCTATTTCCATAATTTGAAAATTTCATGCAATATAATTTATAAATGTAAGTGAAAACACCACATATAAACTTCTAGGAAAAGGTTTCTTAAACTTATTTGTTTTGATAATTTTTTTTATGTTAAAAGTGAATTCTCATCTAAGTTTCTTTTATTGTGTATTAATTGTTTTGCATTTAATATGCTATGAAACAATACATATGGATTATAAATAAATATTCGGTTAGTCTTTATATTAATTTAATTATTAAAGTGTCACTCATTTTGTTATTTAGTCTAAGGTTCTGATTATTATTGAGGAGTGTTGAGTATAGGTTTACGGACCCAAGGGGGCGGTCGCTCGAAAAAGTTTGGGAAACACTGTCCTAGACTATACACGTCGAATCTATTGATGTTTATTTACATTGTTTATATTGACTTAGACATTTTTTTGAGTGAATTCACAGAAATAAAATTGATGTTTATTGGAAAAATTTAAATAATTTATTGACTTATATAAGATACAAAGGGATTAATAGTTTTACATGTTAGAATACAGAGAAAATAAACATAAATGCCTGTTGCTTTCCATGGTATGATGGATTTGTCTCATAAAATGCTTTAATAGTGCAATCTATATATTGCATTCCGGGAGAAAATTTAATATCAGTTGTAAATGACTAGTATCTTTGTGTAAAATTGAGGAATGGTCTCTTTCCTAAAGAAAGACGAGTTATGTTTGTTGACAAATATTCAGTTTTTTTGACTATTCTAGTCTTAATAGTTCTTATCTATTATGTTTTAAAAATTTAAAGCTTCCAGTTATAAAAGTTTTAAATTATAATAAATAGCCGGCTTTGATTTTGATTTGACTATGTCAAACTGGCTAATACATACAAGGTGAGAGTTAGTGAGAGAGGTTAGTGAGAGAGAGAGAGAGACAGAGACCAAACTCATTGGGTTCAATCTTCAAAGACATATCAATCCCTTGAAAACTCGCTGTCAGTTCGTTATTTTAAACTTTAACCAAATACTTTCATTTTAAAATCCGTGTTTTTTTTTTTAAAAAAAAAAACGATATAGGAAAACTAAAATAAAAAAAAGAAGAAATAAATGAAGAAAACAGCTTTAATTTTTGAATTGACTTGTCATTGCATTGTTTAAACATTTGTTTTTAATATTTGCGTTTTATTTTTAAGTCAGTGGGCAAAGCCTCTGGTTACTAGCCTAGCACCTTGTTAATGATACAAGAACAGTGTTGTTTTAAGTGTAACAAACGCACAACCGTTTCAAGTCACAGAATCAATTCTTCACACCTGACTCTCATTACATCACAGTCTGCATTAATTACCTTCCATTCTGTTTCGTCACCACTTTTTCTTCTCCTCCCTTTATCCAATTAACAAATCCAAATTACATTTCATCGTTTCTTAATTTCAATCGTATTTAAAATAAATATAAATATGTAATTTTACTTCTAAATGCTACTTACTGGATAATTCAGTATGGTGATTTAGACAACAGCTTTATCACGATTATTCTGCGCTGACATTACTGTAATAACCATTTAAACGATTTTGCTCATTAACATTATTAGTGACCATGATATTGCTGTATTTGTGCTGAAGTCATCTTCATAAATATTTGCTTCCAATTTATTACACTATATTCAACTGTAATCTCTAGGATTTTAACTCTTCTCTCTCTCTTTATATATATATATATATATATATATAAAACACATTCAGGATTGCCATCAATTCTGGAAATTTCAATCAGCCAAGTTAAACAAGTATTTATTGTTCTTTTTAATTCACTTGCTCTCTGACGATGTGTTAGCGAAAGGCCTTAGAGCATTGTTTCAAAAAAATAGTTTTTCATTGTGGTAAATTAATCCATATATATATATATATATAATTATTAAAATAAGCAGTCACACATAAACTGAAACACAACAAAGACTCACTTTTCAATATTTCGACCGTAATGGCGGTCGTCCTCAGGAGAAGAAGTGAATTGACGGAGGGACGACAGTCAACTACAGTAGTTGACTGTCGTCCCTCCGTCCCTCAAACTTTTTAGCTTAGTTTGAAAGTCGTTAATGCCGAAGCTGCGGTACATTTCAACAAAATGTACCAAGAAGATAAATTTATCTTCTCCAAGAAGATAAATGTGTCGACCGTGAAATAGAAACAATACTAAAGTTTATCAGGACTCGGTAACTTCTTATGGTTCAAATTTAATTTAATTTGAACCATAAGAAGTGACCGAGTCCTGATAAACTTTAATTACAATATATATATAAAAAGTATTTTATATATATATATATATATATATATATAAATATATATAAAAGCAGCCTTAACCCTGTGCTCTGATTGGTCCGAATAAGTCAGAACTTTAGACCAACCAGGAGCAAGATCCGCTCAGATAGCTATTTAAGCTCTTGACTACAAGGCATGCTGTACCTGATGATGACCAACGTTTCTATGGTCGAAAGCTCGGAAAATAGTTTGAATATCAACGATATCTCTAGGACAGATGTTTATGACAACTGCAGCCAGAGGAAAGAAGAATCGCCCGAAGGATCGAGGCCACCAGCGCAAAGCTAGTGAGTGCAGAAGCTGCTGCAAATTTCAACCACATATGTTTAAGAGAAGACCTGCTGCCAACGTATTCTTATATATATATATATATATGAATTCAAAACGAAAGAAACACATACAAAGTCACAGACATAACTCACATCGATATTTCGACCATCGTCGTCATCAGGAGGTGTGAAGAGCGAAGAGTCCCGTATGAAGGCAGGGCGGTGACTCACCGTCAGTCCCTGCCTTCCTGCGGGACTCTTCGCTCTTCACACCTCCTGATGACGACGATGGTCGAAATATCGATGTGAGTTATTTCTGTATTTTCTTCGTTTTGAATTTATTTTATTTAAAAAAGTCCGCTGGACCATTTTTTTTAATTGTATATATATATATATATTTTGTAATTTGATTTTTTTTTAGGTCCAAAAATCTAACTCTGATCAAAAAATCAAAGGTTGTTGACGTTTCAGCTTTATTTTAAAACCTTTTTCATAGGCAGAAGTAAGAATCATTTCATTAAGTAAATGAAATGTTATCTTGTTAGTCTAGTAAAATGTTTTAACCAGTTAAGATTGTTAAGTTAATTTAAATAATGTAAATTTCATTTTCTTATTCAAAAGATTTATACACTTCTGCCTCTGAAAAAGGTTTTAAGATAAAACTGAAACGTCAGCAAGTAGAGTTTGATTTTTGAACCTAGAAAACTGACCGTATCTGGATTTTATATAGGATTAGGTGCCTGCTACTGTAACAAGTAGGTATCGTTAGTTCATTTAAATAGGATTAGGTGCCTGCTACTGTAACAAGTAGGTATTGTTAGTTCATTTAAATAGGATTAGGTGCCTGCTACTGTAACAAGTAGGTATTGTTAGTTCATTTAAATAGGATTAGGTGCCTGCTACTGTAACAAGTAGGTATTGTTAGTTCATTTAAATAGGATTATGTGCCTGCTACTGTAACAAGTAGGTATTGTTAGTTCATTTAAATAGGATTAGGTGCCTGCTACTGTAACAAGTAGGTATTGTTAGTTCATTTAAATAGGATTAGGTGCCTGCTACTGTAACAAGTAGGTATTGTTAGTTCATTTAAATAGGATTAGGTGCCTGCTACTGTAACAAGTAGGTATTGTTAGTTCATTTAAATAGGATTAGGTGCCTGCTACTGTAACAAGTAGGTATCGTTAGTTCATTTAAATAGGATTAGGTGTCTGCTACTGTAACAAGTAGGTATCGTTAGTTCATTTAAATAGGATTAGGTGCCTGCTACTGTAACAAGTAGGTATTGTTAGTTCATTTAAATAGGATTAGGTGCCTGCTACTGTAACAAGTAGGTATTGTTAGTTCATTTAAATAGGATTAGGTGCCTGTACTGTAACAAGTAGGTTTGTTATCATTTATAGGATAGTGCCTGCTACGTAACAAGTAGGTATTGTTAGTTCATTTAAATAGGATTAGGTGCCTGCTACTGTAACAAGTAGGTATTGTTAGTTCATTTAAATAGGATTAGGTGCCTGCTACTGTAACAAGTAGGTATTGTTAGTTCATTTAAATAGGATTAGGTGCCTGCTACTGTAACAAGTAGGTATTGTTAGTTCATTTAAATAGGATTATGGTGCTGCTACTGTAACAAGTAGGTATTGTTAGTTCATTTAAATAGGATTATGTGTCCTGCTACTGTAACAAGTAGGTATTGTTATTCATTTAAATAGGATTAGTCTGCTACATGATAACAAGATAGGTATTAGTTAGTTCATTTTAATAGTTGCGTTAGCGTTCATTTAAATGTTAGACTTACATTAAAAAAGTAACTCCTACCTACCAATGTACTAAATAAGAAATACTTTAAATTACACAAAGCACGACACAGAAAAAAAGAATAAAAAGAACACTTAGAGAATTCAATATTTCGAACTGTTGTTCGTCATCAAGAGTAGACTAGAAGAGAGGACGAAGTGAGAGAGATCTCCCCACGTCGAAGAACGGAGCGCGAATGAAGCAATAAAGAGTCAATGAGAGCAGCACTAGCGTAAAAAAGGAGCTAGGCACTAAACGTCGGAGAACGGAGCGCGAATGAAGCAATAAAGAGTCAATGAGAGCAGCACTAGCGTAAAAAAGGAGCTAGGCACTAAACGTCGGAGAACGGAGCGCGAATGAAGCAATAAAGAGTCAATGAGAGCAGCAACTAGCGTAAAGAAAAGCAATAAAGAGTCTAGGCTACGTAAACGGATCGTCGGAGAACGGAGCGCGAATGAAGCAATAAAGAGTCAATGAGAGCAGCACTAGCGTAAAAAAGGAGCTAGGCACTAAACGTCGGAGAACGGAGCGCGAATGAAGCAATAAAGAGTCAATGAGAGCAGCACTAGCGTAAAAAAGGAGCTAGGCACTAAACGTCGGAGAACGGAGAAAGCAAAAACAATAGATAAAATTATAAAATTAAAAATTATAAAAAAGGAAATAATCATAATAAAAAATTTTTTTTATAAATATATATATAAGTTAAAAATAAAAGGAAAAACATATAAAAGTTAACGCTTCTGATTTAAACCGGGATCTGATCGGGCCCCCAATAACCATATGTGGGCCTCCTCAGACGCTCTTAATGTCAAACTACGGTCATCAGTGGTCACTAGCTTAATTATTTGAACACTAAGGAATATTCATAGTGTTCATTCATTCAAGAAATATTTGAAACTATATAAGAAATATTCATAGAAAAAAAATCAAATTTCGAGTTCAAAAAAAGAAACTACAGATCTTGTGACAGTTATGGAGTAATGATATTTTCTATTCTTCTATTATTTTTTTGTTGAATAATAATTTGGAATACCACGTGTCATACCTGAATTATTGTATAATACCCGTCAGGTATACAGGTATATAGCATAGGTAAGTTATGCTATAATGAGAATAAAGTATTAGAATATCCTTAGCTTTAATACAGCATTCATAAAAAGGACGGTCTGAAAAGACTGCGTCCCTCTGATATGTTTATATCTTATTAAAAACTCTCAACCTGTATTTATGTGAATGATATAGAAATATATAATATTTAACTCAGCCTGTGACAAGATCAAGGTCAAATGCTGACCTTGAGTCACGAGACTGTTTTATAGAAACAGATGCAAGACAAATATCACCCGTTATTTAACAATGTATGTTTCAATCAACAACTGCTACCAACTTTACAAATATATATATATATATATCATGATAAACGAAAAACACTTAACAATACAGATACTTAACACAGATAACACTTAAAATAAACAGTAACACATAGACTGAAACATAACAAAAGACTCACTTCTTCTCCTGAAAACGACCGCCATTACGGTCGAAATATTGAAAAGTGAGTTTTTTGTTATAAAACCGAAACGTCGGCAATGAGAGTTTGATTTTTTAACCTAGAAAATTTGACCGAATCCTCATTAGATAACCCACCTGAAAGAATGTAATTACTTTCTTCATGTAACCTTCATATGTTCACCCGCCCTGTTTTGTGGAAATGGTAGATGAATTAACAAGTAGTGTTTTTCGGATTTATAACCAATTAATTCTCATGTAACGTAAATAACCATTAGCACACTTTCCAAGGTAAAACTAATTTCCTTTTGTCTGATACTTTTAAATAGATGTGTACTCAACAACTCTGATTATAAAATAACCTTTTGTATGTATCTGTTGGTTTAACAAAAGTGTGTGTTATTTCTCTTTGTGAGTTGTAGATTGTTTTGATAAATGTATTATAGTCTTACTCTAATTTTAGCCCTGAAGATGATGTACAAATACATCGAAACGTCGGCCTAGAAAGGAGTTTATTTTCTTTTATTTGACCTAGCCCTCAATAACGAAACAGTGAATATATATCCACTGATTTATCCAGATTCAGAGCAAGGGTTCTCGAGGATTTTGGTCAATAAAAAATTCAGCTAGTTAATATCTGCCGACGTTTCGCCAAAGGTTGTTTGGCATTATCAAGGCTAAAAAACAATTTATTGAAACGACATAAGTAAAGCAAAAACCAATTCTTCTACGGTATACCAATTAACATAAAACCAAAAAGGACAACACAAAAATTCATAAGCAGGAGAACAACAAAAACCACGAATACCTCCATACAGGGCATTCAAGCAAAACAAAACAGACAGTAACAGAGACAGTACGTCAGAAAATTACAAACAACAATAACAAACGAAAGATCAAACATTTAAAATACATTCAGGGGAATAAAACCAAAAACTAACAGCATTATTACCTTTTTTGTGAGGAAAACCCTATTTACATCAGCATCCTACGGGAATAACAAATGTAATGGAAGGTAATATAACCATCAACATAGGAAAAACAATCTATTCCTCCAATATCAACCTAACAATTGTTCTATCGAACAAACCACAAAAAAACAAAAAGCTAATTAAGGAGATTAGAATAAATTAAACTAAGACTAGATATATCAGATCTCTTATTACAGGCAGTTGGTGTATTCATGATATTTATCATTTCTTTCAAATTTCTCTTTTTAGTGTGTTTTTCATATTCAAGAATTTTGGTCTCGTGAAACGCAAACGAATGTCCCTTAGTACATGCGTGATTTGCTAGAGCACAAACTGTTTTTTTATGTTTTATATCATTTTGGTGTTTGTGATCCTATTTTTCAAATATTGACTCGTTTGTCCAATATATAAAACTTCACAATCTGTACATTTCACCGAGTAGACGACATTACTATTACTCATGTAAGGAACAGGACTCTTTAATTTGGAAAATATTCTATTGTTGAGAGTGTTTAGATTTTTTTGAGCTAACTTGCAGTCTATTTTATTAGTTAAAGCTTTTTTTAATAGTTCAGATAAACCTCTGATTACACTAAACTCTTATACTTGTTGGATGGCTGCATAATATTAATTTCTGTGTTTCTGGATGTTGCTATATTACTTGTTGTACGTATTATGTTATCTATAACCTTATTAGGAAAGTTGTTGAGTTTAAGAATCCGTCTGACTGTTGCAATATTTTTATTGTGATAAATATTATCACTCATGTGCAATGCTCTAAAAGCAAGACCTCTTGCAGTGTTTATTTTATGTTGGAATGGATGGTGAGACGTAAAATTAAGGTATCTATCACTTTTCATTGTTTTTTTCCACCAGTCTACACTAATTGTACCATCTACATTAGATTTTGTTAGCATATCCAAAAAAGGCAGTTCGTTGTTATTATTTGGTAATTCTATCGTAAATTGGAGTCTGTGATGAAAACTATTGAACTTATTTAAGACTATTGATTCCGAATCTGTCTGCAGGGCTAAATAAATATCATCGACATATTTAAAAATGAAAGTTGTTGTTGGTTTTATGTTAATTGGTATACCGTAGAAGAATTGGTTTTTGCTTTACTTATGTCGTTTCAATAAATTGTTTTTTAGCCTTGATAATGCCAAACAACCTTTGGCGAAACGTCGGCAGATATTAACTAGCTGAATTTTTTATTGACCAAAATCCTCGAGAACCCTTGCTCTGAATCTGTATATATATATATATATATGTGTTCTCTAGCTGTAACTTAATTATATATATATATATATATATTATAATATAATATATATATATATATATATAATTAAAGTTACAGCTAGAGAACACAAGAAAAAGGACGAACACTCACGAATCTCGATTATTTCGGCGTCTTGCCGTCTTCAGGAGAGTAGAAAGAAAGAAAATAAAATAAAATAAAAGGAGAAAGAATATATATATTAGTAAAGGTAGGAAGCAGACCTTCTTTTATACAAGTTGTATAAAAGTTAAAGGTATTGTATAAGGTACGTGCAATCAAGTCAGTTGATTTTAATACAACGTATATGTATATATATAGTTGCGGATTCCTTCTCAACCCCTAATACTTCATACTTCTTCCTGATGACGATGGATGTCGAAATATCGAAGTGAGTTCTGTAATGACCAAAAACCATCAAAAAATCTCAGACCCTTTGAATATAGAGTGGTCAGGAAATGAGTAGCATATATATATATATATATATATATTAGTGTGTGAGGGATGGAGTGGGGATAAGCTGTAGCGATGTTAACTCCCTCTCTTGTTTTGTAATAAAACTCGTGTCACTTTTGGAGGTCAGGCACCTGTTCTAGATATCTTCTTGGGCAGAGGCGAAGGACTAGTGGACACACCCTCTTGACCAGTCTCAGTATGTGTGTGTGTGTGTGTGTGTGTGTGTGTGTAGTGTGGGGGGGAGGGGGAAGGCCGGTCATTCAAGTCTACGTGTTCTCTTCCTCATCCTCAACGACGACAAGGACAGAAAACATCGCTCTCTCTCTCTCAGTTCTCCGTAACCCACCCACCAACCTCCTCAATCCTCCGTCAATGCGTCCCAAACACCTCATTTATATATATATATATATAATTATATAAAGATTTCACATAAACACGTGAAATAACAATCAATGATCAAACCACAATAAGAAATGGGAAAACAAGACTAAGTTCTTTCAACCGTAACAAGCGGTCTTCGTCAGAGTTGGGTTTTTGACTCTGACGAAGACCGCTTGTTACGGTTGAAAGATCTTAGTCTTGTTTTCCCATTTCTTATTGTGGTTTGATCATATATATATATATATATATATATATATATATATATATATATATATATATATATATATGTATGATGTCTTGTTAAATTCTATGCCTATTTTTAATTTCACCACTTTTCTACTGAGTCTCTCTGAGTCTCTCAGTTTTCTACGAGAGACTGAGTAGAAAAGTGGTGAAATTAAAAATAGGCATAGAATTTAACAAGACACACACACACACACACATAATATATATATATATATATATATATATATATTCTATGTTTTGTTATTGAGGGCTAGGTCAAATAAAAGAAATAAACTCCTTCCTAGGCCAACGTTTCGATGTATTTGTACATCATCTTCAGGGCTAAAATTAGAGTAAGAACTATAATACATTTACCAAAACAGTCTACAACTCACATAGAGAACTAACACAAATTTTTGAGACCAACAGATCCATACAAAAGGTTATCTTATAATCAGAGTTGTTGAGTACACATCTATTTCAAAGTATGAGACAAAAGGAAATTAGTTTTACTTTGGAAAGTGTGCTAATGGTTATTTAAGTTAAATGAGAATTAATTGGTTATAAGTACGAAAAACACTACTTTGTTATATTCATCTATCATTTTAACAAAACAGGGCGGGTGAACATATGAAGGTTACATAAAGAAAGGTTAGTTTATGACTTAAGGTTATCATCCATGTTACAATGATTTACTATTGTTATTGTGACAGGGGATGGGAAAGAATGTTTGTATAAATATGGCTAAACTTTTCAATATCAGACCTCGAATTACAAGTGTTAGGAGTTTTCTGTATGTGTATCATTTCTTTTATTATTCTTTTCCCAGGTCCTGCTTCCATTTCAATGATTTTTGAATTTTTAAGGTCAAAAGTGTGATTTAAAGAGAGGGCATGTTTTGCTAAGGCACATGTAATATTCTTTTTCTTAATGTCCGTTTTGTGTTGCGCCAATCTATTTCCTAAGTACTGACTGGTTTGTCCTATATATGTCATGTTGCAATTTGTGCAGTTAATTTGGTATACTATATTGCTTTTGTTATGGTTAGGTATAATGGATTTTAGTTTTGAAATAACTGTATTATTGAGTTTTTTTTTATTTTTGTACGCCACATGACTCCAAAAGTATACAGTACCTCAAGAGAATGCAAAGCCTGAAGACCAAAAGACCACGAAGACGACACATTCCCTTACTGACTGACTCCCCCATTCTTGACAATGTGTACTGACCTAACAAAAACAGCAGGATGAGAATCTAGCAGTAGTGGGCCACTGGTCCGGAACTGCTATTTACGACATGCACTGTTGTGCATGGTAATATCCGTTGGACGCTATTTTGCAGTTTGTATTAGCTTTTATTGTTCTGCTTAATTGTTCTGATAGACCTTTAACATATGTGAGGCATATTTGTAATTTTCATGGGCTTTGTTGTTCGGAGAAATGTTTGAATTTTGTTCAGTATTTGAAATTGATCTCGAAATGTCATATGCCTTCATTTATGAAAAGATGGGACGTTTCTGTTGTGTTCAGTAATGATGGTAACTTGTTTAACAGACTTGTCAATAATAAGCCAAAAAGAAAGGACTGTTGCATATACAGGATACCATGTACTGACTCTGAAATGTCTTACATTGGACAGACGAGCAAAGGTCTTCTTAAAAGGATATATATATATATATACTTAAAATAAACAGTGACACATAGATTAAAACATAACAAAAGACTCCGTTTTCAATATTTCGACCGAAATGGCGGTCGTTCTGAGGAGAAGAAGTGAATTGACGGAGGGACGACAGTGGAATACATATATATATATATATATATATATATAAAGATTTACATAAACATGTATAATAACAATCAATGTTCAAACCAGAATATGAAATGGGAAAACAAGACTAACATCTTTCAACCGTAACAAGAGGTCTTCGACAGAGTTATGTTTTTGACTGTGACGAAGACCGCTTGTGACGATAGAAAGATCTTAGTCTTTTTATTTTTTTCATTTCATATTGTGGTTTGAACATATATATATATATATATGATGTAATTTTTTTTTGAGGTTTGAGGTCCAATGATTAAAACTAGTCCTTTTGCCGACGTTTCGACATATATTTATGTCATCTTCAGGGCTACAACATGATTGTTTTACAATTAGCACTACTATTACTTCTTTTTGGTAATTTATTACCAAATAGTAGTAATAGTAGTGCTAATTGTAAAACAAACATGTTGTAGCCCTGAAGATGACATAAATATATGTCGAAACGTCGGCAAAAGGACTAGTTTTAATCATTGGACCTCAAACCTCAAAAAAAAATTACATCATATAAATATTGGGTCAAGAAAACAAATCATGATATATGTATATATATATATATATATATATATATATATATATATATATATATATATATATATATATATATATTCATATATATATATACTTCAATGTACATAAAGAAACATAGAGAAATTAAAAACACAAACTTACAGTCTCTAATTTTCGGTTAATTGGTGACCCGGTTGGGTCTCCAACCGTCTCTGTACCAGTGCGCTTGGTTTCCCTCTCTTATCTTTCCTGAAGACGGTTCAACAGAAATTAGAGACTGTAAGTGTGTGTTTTTAATTTCTCTATGTTTCGTTATGTGCATTGAAGTGTATTTGTCCATTTCGGATCGTATTTTCATCGAAAAAGTGTTATATATATATATATATATATATATATATTAGGTTGTGAAAAGAAGATAAGGTGGCAGGCAAGCTGGTCGACGAGGGGTCAGTGTGAGAGGGTGGGGTGAGGTGAAGAAGGAGAAAGGGGAGGGGGGGAGTACAGTTGGAGAAAGTATTATAGCTTCAAAGATGAAGCACCTTTCACCAGAGAGAGAGAGAGAGAGAGAGAGAGATGAAATGAGAGGAGGGAAAAAGGAATAACTTTCGAGTCTTGCTTTGCGACAAAACACCTTATTGGGGGCGTTGAGCAGCTTTGTGGAGGGGTGGGAGAAAATCTACAGCCACTAAACAATCATTACCTTTATACCTCAACACCTCTTAACAAATATATATATATATATATATTCAGGTAACTCACCACAAATGAGGCCTTTCGTTTTCACGTCGTCAGAGAGCAAGTGAAATATATATCTATATGCGTTTAAAAAATGAATGTCAAATTTCACATTATTTAATTTGTTAGAAAATGTTTCTAATTTTCTAAAACTCTTTTTTACCTCTGAGTTTCTTATCTTATGAATTAACTCTCCATATTTCATTCCAATGAATTTATTCTTCGATATGTTTCAGAGGTAAAAAAGAGTTTTAGAAAATTAGAAACATTTTCTAACAAATTAAATAATGTGAAATTGGACATTCATTTTTAAACGCATGTATCCAAGAAGGACTGCTCCCAGCTTTTACGAATATATATGTCACTTGCTCTCTGACGATGTGTTAACGAAAGGCCTTAGAGCATTGTTTAAAAAAATTGTTTTTCATTGTGGTAAATTAATCCATATATATATATATCTATATATATAGTTCAATATAAACAAAGAAACATAGAGAAATCAGAAGAACACACTTACAGTCTCTAATTTTCGGTTTGAACCGTCTTCAGGAGAGATAAGAGAGGGAAACCAAGCGCACTGGATCAGAGACGGTTGGAGACCAACAGTGTTGCCGCATGCGCGCCCGTTCACAGAAAATAAGGTAGACAGGTATCAATTTATAATTTATAATTACATTAAATTAATGGAATATGAATACAATAAATATATAAAAAAGAAAAAATTGAAAAAATAAGGGAAATTGATACAGAGAAATTGATACATAAACAAAAGTACTGACTAAGCTATGGTAAAATAAAACTAAGAATACAAATAATAATAACAAATGAAATAAATTATTAAAAAATGTGAAAAGGCAAGGAACTTTTAGACATTATCGCTTTAGATTGAGGCCAGGTGCACTGCGCGCACTTAATAGCCAAATATGGGCTTCTTCGGAGGCTCGTAGTGTGAGGTCTTTGCTGTCAGGGGGTATTTGTCGCAGAATCTGTAACCTGTAGCACTCATTAAAAGGGAGACCATGGCTATTGGCATGTATGGCAATGGGAAGATGGGAGCGGCTATTGACTGAAGCTCTGTGATTGTTCATACGGAGACTAAGCTTGGTGGATGCTTGGCCTACGTAGAACGAATCACACTTGGTACACTCCAAACGGTACACACAGTTTTTGGAGGTACACGAGCAGTCAGTTGCAACAGGATAGAGGGTGTTATGGGGGGGAGCTGTGAAGTGTGGTTGGGGATTTATAATGGGACACGTGAGGCAACCTCGACGTCCGCACAGTTGCGCTCCAGAGGGCAAGCTGTTTGCCCTCGTGGAGGTTAGCTTCCTGTGCGTAAGAAAATAAAAAAAAATTTTCTTACGCACAGGAAGCTAACCTCCACGAGGGCAAACAGCTTGCCCTCTGGAGCGCAACTGTGCGGACGTCGAGGTTGCCTCACGTGTCCCATTATAAATCCCCAACCACACTTCACAGCTCCCCCCCATAACACCCTCTATCCTGTTGCAACTGACTGCTCGTGTACCTCCAAAAACTGTGTGTACCGTTTGGAGTGTACCAAGTGTGATTCGTTCTACGTAGGCCAAGCATCCACCAAGCTTAGTCTCCGTATGAACAATCACAGAGCTTCAGTCAATAGCCGCTCCATCTTCCCATTGCCATACATGCCAATAGCCATGGTCTCCCTTTTAATGAGTGCTACAGGTTACAGATTCTGCGACAAATACCCCCTGACAGCAAAGACCTCACACTACGAGCCTCCGAAGAAGCCCATATTTGGCTATTAAGTGCGCGCAGTGCACCTGGCCTCAATCTAAAGCGATAATGTCTAAAAGTTCCTTGCCTTTTCACATTTTTTAATAATTTATTTCATTTGTTATTATTATTTGTATTCTTAGTTTTATTTTACCATAGCTTAGTCAGTACTTTTGTTTATGTATCAATTTCTCTGTATCAATTTCCCTTATTTTTTCAATTTTTTCTTTTTTATATATTTATTGTATTCATATTCCATTAATTTAATGTAATTATAAATTATAAATTAATTATAAATTGATTCCTGTCTACCTTATTTTCTGTGAACGGGCGCGCATGCGGCAACACTGTTGGTCTCCAACCGTCTCTGATCCAGTGCGCTTGGTTTCCCTCTCTTATCTCTCCTGAAGACGGTTCAAACCGAAAATTAGAGACTGTAAGTGTGTTCTTCTGATTTCTCTATGTTTCTTTGTTTATATTGAACTATATTTGTCCGTTTTGGATCGTATTTCCAACGAAAAAAAGTATATATATATATATATATATTTTTTCGTTTTTGTCAGTTGGGTTTTTGACTCTGACGAAGACCGCTTGTTACGGTTGAAAGATCTTAGTCTTGTTTTCCCATTTCTTATTGTGGTTTGATCATTGATTGTTATTTCACGTGTTTATGTGAAAGCTTTATATATATATATATATATTCGTTATCAGCCTTTGAAGCGATTCACTTCTTTTCCTGAAGACGAGGACATCGAAATATAGTAGTGAGTTCAGTGATTTCTTTTCTATGTGTTCTTTTTAAATTCTAGTTTATATATATATATATATATATATATATATATATATATATATATAGTTCAATATAGAAAAAGAAACATAGAGAAATCAAAAGAACATACTTACAGTGTTCAAAAAAGAAAGAACTTACATTCCTTTCATTAATGATAGTTTATGTTAGGTAAATAAATTGAATATTTCAATTAAATAGTTTTGTTTGTTTAAAATGTATTCCATTGTCTATATAACTTGAATTGATGTTTTATTTATTTATATGATAAAATATTTTTTTTAGTTTTGATTTTTATTTTGCTAATTATACTTACTGTATATATATCTTGAATCATGTTAAGAATACTATATCAATAGCTTGGGTCATATACGAATCTGATGGCGTTCCTTAATAACAATAAACAATTAAAGTTATCTGTGTCAATCATGTTCAGTGAATTAATTTCAATACCTATTGCTATAATTTCTGAGTGACACAATGGGTCACGGGTAGTCTTTTATATATCTATATATAACTAAAAAGGATAAATCGGGATGAAGTCAGTTTCTTCCACTTCCAATCAAACTCTCATTGTCGATGTTTCGATTTTATTCAAAATCTTTTTTAAATGCAAAAGTAAAAATATTTGAAAATGAACGAATTATTACAAATTACATTGATAAAACAATATGGAAGGTTTGTTTCCATAATAACATATTACGAAGGTTTCCATAAAACCTTTATATATATATATATATATATATATATATAAAGATTTCACATAAACACGTGAAATAACAATCAATGATCAAACCACAATAAGAAATGGGAAAATCACCAAATGTTTTCTGCATCTAGTGTGTCAGTTGGGTTTTTAATGAAGACCGCTTGTTACGGTTGTAAGTTCTTAGTCTTGTTTTCCCATTTCTTATTGTGGTTTAGTCATATATATATATATATATATATATTATATATATATATATATAAATATATATATATATATATATATATATATATATATATTATATATATGTATATATATTGGTGCGAATCGGCAGCAAATATACCTGTATGCAAATATGTTAAAAGTTCACATCCACTAAGGAAGTTTATATAAGCATCCTTCCAGAAGAAGATTTTATCTGACGATGACCAACGTAATTTTGGTCGAAAGATCGTATGAAATGATGTCCCTTGGACAATTGATGTGGAAACTTCAACCACAAGATAGAAGAATCGCCTGCAAGATCGAGGCCACCAGTTCAAAAATCGTGAGATCAGAAGCTACTGGTACTTTTAACAATATATGGTATATATCCTTTCTTATGAGATAGATAACCTTCTCCTTTCTTTTTATATGTATTCAGGTAGGACAGCTACCAAAATTTACAAATTAATGTTATATATATAAACTCAAAAATTGTTATTGACCTCTTCTATTCTATTCAATGTTTTGTTATTGAGGGCTAGGTCTAATAAAAGAAAATAAACTCCATATATATATATATATATATATATATATATATATATATATAAATCAAAACTTGAAATGGTCCAACAGGACTACTAGTTCACACAGGAAAGAGAAAAAACAAATAAAGACACACACAAAAGACTCACAACGATATTTCGGCAGTCGTCGTCATCGGGCAGAAGTAGTCCCTTTGAGTAGCTGAAGCTAACTGAGTGGTAGGCCGAATGGACTACCATTCCACAACTCTATAGAGTTGTAGATTGTTTTGATATATGTATTATAGTCTTACTCTAATTTTTAGCCCTGAAGATGATGTACAAATACATCGAAACGTCGGCCTAGAAAGGAGTTTATTTTCTTTTATTTGACCTAGCCCTCAATAACAAAACATTGAATATTTTCTCCTGAAGACGGATCATCCGAAAATTTGAGTTTTGTAACTGTGTCTCTTTCTCTGTGTGTTGCGTTTTTGAGCTGATATATATATATATATATATAAAGATATCACATAAACACGTGAAATAACAATCAATGATGAAACCACAATAAGAAAATGGGAAAACAAGACTAAGTGGAATGGTCGTCCATTCGGCCTACCACTCAGTTAGCTTCAGCTACTCAAAGGGACTACTTCTGCCCAATGACGACGACTGTCGAAATATCGTTGTGAGTCTTTTGTGTGTGTCTTTATTTGTTTTTTCTCTTTCCTGTGTGAACTAGTAGTCCTGTTGGACCATTTCAAGTTTTGATTTATATATATATATATATATGAGTGTGTGTGTATTTGCTTAGTGACCATTCATACTGAGTCCCACCATTCATACTCATGCACCCTGCTCACCCCCCCCCCCTCCCACCACTCCACCCCCAGACAGTCCATGAACTCTGCTAATCCTCTCCTTATATACAGAGAAAGTCATATTTACCATTCTTTGCTTCCTAATAGTTTTGCCATTTCAATAGAATTATATCTCTCCTCGTTAACATCATATTAATTACCATCTCCAGCTCTACCGTACTCTCTCTTAATTAAAACCCTTAATACTATTTCTTTCCTGCTTGCTTTTAGGTGTTCGCTTTTGAGCATTTATTTTTTTTTTATATCATTTAGCTTTTTTTCTTTAGTCATTCTAATTCTCTTTCTCTCTTACTCATTACTTACTTACTTACTTACTTCTCTTACTCATTACTTACTTAATTGCTTACTCTTATTCATTACTTTCTCTCTTACTCATTACTTACTTACGTACTCTTACTCATTACTTACTAAATTACTTACTCTTACTCATTACTTTCTGTCTTACTCATTACTTACTTATTTACTCTTACTCATTACTTACTTACTCTTACTCATTACTTACTTACTTATTCTTACTCATTACTTACTTACTCTTACTCATTACTTACTTAATTACTTACTCTTACTCATTACTTTCTGTCTTACTCATTACTTACTTACTTACTTACTTACTCTTACTCATTACTTTCTCTCTTACTCATTATGTGGAAGTGTTCACGTCTCCACTCCTGTGTTTCAACCTTTGTGTTTCTTTTCCTCATTTCCTAATGACGGCAATGTAAGGCCGAAATGAACCAAAATCGTCAGTATTAGTCCATTTTTGTTTTCTGTTTTCCCGCAACCAATACGTATTCTTTTCCTATCTTCAATACTTACTTTCTTTATTTCAAACTATTCTTGAGAATTGTGGTCATAAAACAGACAACTCCTGATTATAAGCCGACGTTTCGCTAAAAAAAAATTGTTTGGCATTTTCAAGGCTAAAATACAATTTATTTACGACATAAGTAAAGCAAGAGAAATACATCACAGGACACCATGCAACAGAAAACAAACAACACAAACAAAAAATTTTGTAACAAGAGAACCACAAAGGATCATAAAATACCTAGTGTTATTATTTGAATGGTGTCCTGTGATGTATTTCTCTTGCTTTACTTATGTCGTTAATAAATTGTATTTTAGCCTTGAAAATGACAAACAATTTTGATAATCAGGAGTCGGCTTATAATCAGGAGTTGTATGTTTTATGACCAAAATCCTCAAGAACCCCTTGTGTTAATTTGAAATATCAGTGGTTTAGAAGCTATATCAATATACATATACAAGAAACGGTCCACAACGACTATAAAACTTTAAATTACACAAAGAACGACACAGAAAAAAGAAAAAAAAGAACACTTACAGAATTCAATATTTCGAACTGTTGTTCGTCATCAGGAGTAGACTAGAAGAGAGGACGAAGTGAGAGAGATCTCCCCACGTCGAAGAATGAAGCGCGAATGATATATATATATATGACTAATGACTAATGACTGTGTTACTAGGTTTGAGGTCAGCCATAGTGTTGACACGCCTGATTCTGCATAGCCTTTCCGAGGAACCATTCAAGTCATTTCACAACATCCATCCAAAACAACGTGTTGTTTTCGTTGTTTAAGTTTTAAGGCTGTTTTTCATTGTGTTACATTGTTTTGAAGCTGCTATACAAAGACAGTTAGTTGATTGGATGATAGGAGAGAGAGTGAGTTGGGAGACAGTTAATGGACGAACAAGCGATTGCATTTAACATTGATTCAATGAGGCGTGGAGAGGGGGATGAAGCAACAGGTCTATTGTCTGAGCCTTTGGGCTAGTTAAAGAAGAGGCCTTGGAGACTCTTGTGCCGGTCTAATCTTTAGCACAAGGAATAATAGAGATGTATAGACTAGCGGCATAGCAGTGAGGGGACTGCAACGTCTAATCTTTAGCACTAGGAATATCTGAGATGTATATTCTAGTGGCATAGCAATGAGGGGACTGCAACATCTAATCTTTAGCACTAGGAATATCTGAGATGTATATTCTAGTGGCATAGCAATGAGGGGACTGCAACGTCTAATCTTTAGCACTAGGAATATCTGAGAAGTATAGACTAGTGGCATAGCAGTGAGGGGACTGCAACGTCTACTCTTTAGCACTAGGAATATCTGAGATGTATATTCTAGTGGCATAGCAATGAGGGGACTGCAACGTATAATCTTTAGCACTAGGAATATCTGAGATGTATATTCTAGTGGCATAGCAGTGAGGGGACTGCAACGTCTAATCTTTAGCACTAGGAATATCTGAGATGTATATTCTAGTGGCATAGCAATGAGGGGACTGCAACGTCTAATCTTTAGCACTAGGAATATCTGAGATGTATATTCTAGTGGCATAGCAATGAGGGGACTGCAACGTCTAATCTTTAGCACTAGGAATATCTGAGATGTATATTCTAGTGGCATAGCAATGAGGGGACTGCAACGTCTAATCTTTAGCACTAGGAATATCTGAGATGTATATTCTAGTGGCATAGCAATGAGGGGACTGCAACGTCTAATCTTTAGCACTAGGAATATCTGAGATGTATATTCTAGTGGCATAGCATGAGGGGACTGCAACGTCTAATCTTTAGCACTAGGAATATCTGAGATGTATATTCTAGTGGCATAGCAATGAGGGGACTGCAACGTTAATCTTTAGCACTAGGAATATCTGAGATGTATATTCTAGTGGCATAGCAATGAGGGGACTGCAACGTCTAATCTTTAGCACTAGGAATATCTGAGATGTATATTCTAGTGGCATAGCAATGAGGGGACTGCAACGTCTAATCTTTAGCACTAGGAATATCTGAGATGTATATTCTAGTGGCATAGCAATGAGGGGACTGCAACGTCTAATCTTTAGCACTAGGAATATCTGAGATGTATATTCTAGTGGCATAGCAATGAGGGGACTGCAACGTCTAATCTTTAGCACTAGGAATATCTGAGATGTATATTCTAGTGGCATAGCAATGAGGGGACTGCAACGTATAATCTTTAGCACTAGGAATATCTGAGATGTATATTCTAGTGGCATAGCAATGAGGGGACTGCAACGTCTAATCTTTAGCACTAGGAATATCTGAGATGTATATTCTAGTGGCATAGCAGTGAGGGGACTGCAACGTCTAATCTTTAGCACTAGGAATATCTGAGATGTATATTCTAGTGGCATAGCAATGAGGGGACTGCAACGTCTAATCTTTAGCACTAGGAATATCTGAGATGTATATTCTAGTGGCATAGCAGTGAGGGGACTGCAACGTCTAATCTTTAGCACTAGGAATATCTGAGATGTATATTCTAGTGGCATAGCAATGAGGGGACTGCAACGTCTAATCTTTAGCACTAGGAATATCTGAGATGTATATTCTAGTGGCATAGCAATGAGGGGACTGCAACGTCTAATCTTTAGCACTAGGAATATCTGAGATGTATATTCTAGTGGCATAGCATGAGGGGACTGCAACGTCTAATCTTTAGCACTAGGAATATCTGAGATGTATATTCTAGTGGCATAGCAGTGAGGGGACTGCAACGTCTAATCTTTAGCACTAGGAATATCTGAGATGTATATTCTAGTGGCATAGCAATGAGGGGACTGCAACGTCTAATCTTTAGCACTAGGAATATCAGGAATGTATAGACTAGTGGCACAGCAATGAGGGGACTGCAACGTCTAATCTTTAGCACTAGGAATATCAGGAATGTATAGACTTGGAATAGTTATGAATTAAAACAGCTCCATGGCATGTTGGGAGTTAAAAGTAGATGAATAAAAAAAAATATAATGATATGAATTAACAAAAAACAACTTAAATTTTATCCCAAAATTAAATATCGATTTTTTTATGGGTCCACATGCTTTCAGGTCTCGTAAGTGTTTTTATGAAGTGTTTACGATGATGTCTGTATATGAGTGTGACTGAGTATCCAATGTTTGTATTGAAGCTACCGTCCAGAATCTCTAATGGATCAAATTAATATTTCACGCTAAAATGGGCCTCACATTCTAGATGCACTGTATAGTTTAGAGTCACGGATCACCTGCTATATTTGTTAGCTTTATTTACATTATCTTAAAAAAAAATTTTATTGAATGAAATAAAGTTGAATTTTTAGAGGTATACAACAAAATCTGGAGTGGCCTACACTCAATTTACTATAAAAACTTGAAGTCGAACTTTTTGGGTATAAAATATATAATGTCCCATTTAGCCATAATGTAAATGTCTTAATGGGAGATGTTTATTAGTCTTTCATTCCTGGAGGTATTTCAGATAATGATTGATCCACTTATCAATATATATGCTTATTTTTTTATATCACACCACTGTTGCATATAATCTGCTTTTTACGTTATCTTCTTAGTTCTTACTTTGTTTGCTCTCTGATGACATAAATTGAAGGGACTCAGAGCATTTTTTCTATCTGTTTTCTTTTTTTTTCCCATTGTGGTTTAATTCCATAATGTCATTATAGTAGAACTACAGCTTTTGTACCCACAAAGGTAATGCCAAAATTTCATGACTCTAAAATTAGTAATTTAGGAGATACAAAAAATGAATAAAAAACAGTTTTTGGTAAAAAAAAATGTCTCCGATCATGCATAGTTGCTCCCAAAATTTACAGCACATCTACACTATGAGATCCTGTTTTGTGTAAAATATCAATTTAATCCATCAAAGATTCTGGACCGTAGCGTGGGAACAAACTTTGGATACATATTCACCCACCACACACACACACACACACACACACACACACACACACACACACACACACACACACACACACAGACATAATCCAAAAAAAACTTCATAAAACGACTTCTATAACCTCAAAACATATAATTCCATCAACATCTTTAGATCGAATTGTTATCATAATCACTTTTTTTTTATTTTGTATTTTATTTCAGCATGTTCCACTGTGTATTACATGCATCATCGTCAAATTGTACGCATTACTTCATTAACATACGCAATACTTTCATTAACACTACAAAATACTTATTTTAACTTATTTTACATTCATTCATAATTCAAAAATTAATTATCTTTTTCTTAAATATCTATGCTGTACAAAAATTTTAGAAATTCCTTATAATAAACTTTTTTAATTAATGAGGAAGGCCTAACGGGCCACTCCTCTCCACACACCAAGACCTTACGTATGAGAGCCAGTCTTTGTAGTTCCCTCAAACAGCACTCATACACCAAGTGTCTAGGAGATTGGGGTGTCTCCGCGTTACATGGGCATGATGGATCCATATATATACCATATACATATATATGGTATATATACCATATAATATATATATATATATATTTTCGTTGAACAGCTGACCGTATTTCGCTGATGTTTTCATTTTCTTCACTAGTGAAGAAAATGACATCAGCGAAATACGGTCAGCTGTTCAACGAAATATGCTTAAAAGAAGGACTGCTTCCAAATTTTACAAACAAATATATATATATATATATAATCATAATCACTATACTTTACTTATAGTAAAGTAAACATTTTTACCTGTAAAAAAAAATTAGCTCCAATCTAACAAAGAAATTCTGATGCTTTCAATAGTAGGATGGATTTATCTAACAAAATTCTCTGACCAATCTGAACAATATAATATTTAATTACTTAATACTACTTTGCACTTCATCAGGAGTCCAGCATACTATTTATGAGTGGTAGATTTCTTTGTCTATATATATATATATATATATATATATATGGTATTAAATCAATGAAAATATCATCAAATTTTTAGTAAGACATCCTTATTATTATATATAGTAGAATATAAAGAGAAATATATTAAGCTTTTTTGATTTCGTAGATAATTTCTTCGCATAATTAATTAAATTCTTTCTCATTGAATTTTTACTTTACAATAAGTAAAGTATAGTGATCGTGAAAAAATTCGATCTCGAGATTTTGAGGGAATTATATTTTTTGAGGTCCTAAAAGTCGTTTTATGATGTTTTTGCGATGATATCTGTGTGTGTATGTGTGTGTGGGTGAGTGTGTTAGCATTGCTTGTTACCATGCTACGGTGCAGAATCTTTGATAAATCAAGTTGATATTTTACACGAAAATGGGCCTTATAGGTTAGAAGATCCCTATTGTTTGGGAAGAATTTTTCATGACGGAAAACTTACTTTTTTTGCCAAAAACCGTTTTTTAGGAAACGTTTTTTCCTCCTGAACTGCTAACTCTAGAGTTTTTTTTAAATTTTGGCATTATCTTTGAGGTTACAAATATAATAAACGAAAAATATATTCAGAATTTTAAAACAACGGGAAATATTTTTTTTTTCAATAAAATGTTAAAATTTTGACTTATAATTTCATCTCAAAGCTTGTGAGAGAGCGATAGTGGCCATACTGTTTGACGGAACAAAATGAAACTATGGTATGTCTAAAAATAGAAGGTTATGTGGAAAATAAGTTGAGATGGTTTTTTTTTTCAAAATTACATTCACCAAAGGGGCGTTAAAGTACGATTTCAGTTTTCAGAAAATGTTTTTTTGACGCTAAACGGCTCATTAAAAAATCATGAAAATTTGACTAAAATTGAACAAAAAATTAGCATACCATACGAATGCACTGTGCAGTAGACACATATACTTGAACTTGTTCCATTCTTGTTCCAGAGGCGGGATGAGTCCTCCAATGCAGGTGACGGAGGACACCCCTCCAGACATGCTGGCTGGCTACATGACCTTGAAGTTGGTCTTACCTTCGGGCAAGAAAGTCAAGATCTCTGTTGAGCGCAGGTAACTATATATTATCTATTGTTGCCATGTGGCGCTCTGTTGAGCGCAGGTAACTATACATTATCTATTGTTGCCATGTGGCGGTATTATTATTATTTGAGGTTGACTATAGCACTGCGTCTTAAATACTATAGTATTCTCCTCCCTTCTCTATTGTTGCCATGTGGCGGTATTATTATTATTTGAGGTTGACTATAGCACTGCGTCTTAAATACTATAGTATTCTCCTCCCTTCTCTATTGTTGCCATGTGGCGGTATTATTATTATTTGAGGTTGACTATAGCACTGCGTCTTAAATACTATAGTATTCTCCTCCCTTCTCTATTGTTGCCATATGGCGGTATTATTATTATTTGAGGTTGACTATAGCACTGCGTCTTAAATACTATTGTATTCTCCTCCCTTCTCTATTGTTGCCATGTGGCGGTATTATTATTATTTGAGGTTGACTATAGCACTGCGTCTTAAATACTATAGTATTCTCCTCCCTTCTCTATTGTTGGAGACGGTTGGTACAGGTCTCCAACCGTCTCTGTACCAGTGCGCTTGGTTTCCCTCTCTTATCTCTCCTGAAGACGGTTCAACCGAAAATTAGAGACTGTAAATTTGTGTTTTTAATTTCTCTATGTTTCTGTATGTACATTGAACTGTATATATATAAAGATTTCACATAAACACGTGAAATAACAATCAATTATCAAACCACAATAAGAAAATGGGAAAACAAGACTATGATCTATCAGTTGGGTTTTGACTCTGACGAAGACCGCTTGTTGCAGTTGAAAGATCTTAGTCTTGTTTTCCCATTTTCTTATTGTGGTTTGATCATTTATATATATATATATATATCAATTTATATATATATACCTCATTAAAGATCTTGCCAACATTAAGTTTAGTATACTAAAGTATACTTAAAGTATTTTATACTAAACTTAATGTTGGCAAGATCTTTAATGAGGTATGTTTAAAAGAAGGTCTGCTCCCAAAGTATACCAATATATATATATAATATATATACAAAACTAAAGTTTATCGGGACTCGGTCAGTTCTTCAGGTTCAAATTAAACTCTCATTGCCAACGTTTTGGTATTTATTTAAAACCTTTTTCATCTTCAGAAGTATAAATTTTGAAACAGAAAAACGAAGTACATTACAAATTATTTTACAAAGATAAATAGTATGTGGATTTTAACAACAACTGTAGTCTGAATGAACACGTGACACTGAACTGTCTGTTCAGTTATTGTTATACAATAACAAATGATAATAAACACGTGAAAATGTATATATATTATCAACAGGAAAACATTCCACAAAGAACAACAAACGTTTGAAAGTAAACTAAAGACACTGAATTAAAGGTACGAACACTCTTACAGTCTCTAATTTTTGTTTGAACCTTCATCAGGAGAGTAGAGATAAGGACACCCTGCACACTTGCGAAGTGTCCCTATTATGTATATATATATATATATATATATATATATAATATATATATATATATATAACAGATTCAATAATATATATGGACCGTTTGATAGAATAGGTGTGTTCTCTAATCGGGGTTCGGTCAATTTTCCAGGATAAAAAATTAAACTCTCGTTGCCAACGTTTCGGTTTTATTTAAAACCTTTTTCATAGGCAGAAGTAAGAATTTTTTAACTAAGAAAATGAAATTTACATTATTTAAAGGAACAACAATGTTAACCGGATAAAACCTTCGACTAGACTGTCGAAGATATATAGTCGACTAGACACTATATAAAAAATAGGTGTGTTATCTAATCACGATTCGGTCAAATTTTCTAGGTTCAAAAATCAAACTCTCATTGCCTGCCTACGTCTGTTTTATTTTAAAACCTTTTTAATAGGCCTACAAACATTGGATAATAATAAATCACATATTAACATCCAACATATAAACAATATGAAAATGAATTGTTACAACTTATGAATATTATAGGCAGAAGTATTTCAGGGATGAATAAAACAATATAACTTACAGAAGCAAGAATAAGAAAATGAAATTTACATTATTTAAAGGAACATCTATCTTAACCGGACAAAACCTTCGACTAGACTAATAAGATAACATTACAAGTAACCTCAACACTGTTCACTCAAAGGAACTAAATAAATCAAATTTCACTAAAACTCAGCGGTGTTTTGAATGATGAACTGTTGATTAGGGGCTTATGAAGAGATGAGGAGACCTATGTGATTAGGGGTATGTGAAAGTTAAGGACACCTAGGTGATTAGGGGCTTATTGAGAGCTGAGTAATAGCTCAGGTGATTAGGGGCTATGAATTGATGAGGAGACCTAGGTGATAAGGGGCTTATGAAGAGATGAGGAGACTTATGTGATTAGGGGTATATGAAAGTTAAGGACACCTAGGTGATTAGGGGCTTATTGAGAGCTGAGTAATAGCTCAGGTGATTAGGGGCTATGAATTGATGAGGAGACCTAGGTGATAAGGGGCTTATGAAGAGATGAGGAGACTTATGTGATTAGGGGTATATGAAAGTTAAGGACACCTAGGTGATTAGGGGCTTTATTGAGAGCTGAGTAATAGCTCAGGTGATTAGGGGCTATGAATTGATGAGGAGACCTAGGTGATAAGGGGACTTATGAAGAGATGAGGAGGCTTATGTGATTAGGGGCATATGAAAGTTAAGGACACCTAGGTGATTAGGGGCTTTTTGAGAGCTGAGTAATAGCTCAGGTGATTAGGGGCTATGAATTGATGAGGAGACCTAGGTGATAAGGGGATTATGAAGAGATGAGGAGGCCTATGTGATTAGGGGCATATGAAAGTTAAGGACACCTAGGTGATTAGGGGCTTTTTGAGAGCTGAGTAGTAGTTCAGGTGATTAGGGGCTATGAATTGATGAGGAGACCTAGGTGATTAGGGGTATATGAAAGTTAAGGACACCTAGGTGATTAGGGGCTTATTGAGAGCTGAGTAATAGCTCAGGTGATTAGGGGCTATGAATTGATGAGGAGACCTAGGTGATAAGGGGCTTGTGAAGAGGCCTATGTGATTAGGGGCATATGAAAGTTAAGTATTGGTCCAGGTGATGGGTTTGTATCACCGTGATGACTGGCCACCCACTAGCGGGGGGCATTATCTGATAACACCCCGCGTCGTCACCTTGGACACCTATTACATTCAATTAAACAGAATCTGCCCAGATCCGATTTCAACTCAGATATCTCCATCCTTATCACTCCATCGCCCATCGCCCCGATGTCTTCGTAATTGTGACAAGGTTATCAAACCTCGTTTTTTTTTTCGTTTTATTGAAATTAATTTTTTTCCATATTTCTCGTTATAATCATTTCTTATCATTCTCCGCACAAACACCTGTGGATCAATCAAAAATATTAATTTTAGTTCAACTTCTAAAGCAGACATGCGCAGTGGCCTTGCCGGTGGGCGGGCTGGAGGGTCACCACGTGCCATGAGACGGCATTTTAAGGGGTGAAAATAGAAAATAAACCATAATTAAAGTCATAAAAAGATAACAACAAATCTGACATTTCACACCAAAATGACCTTTTTAAAGTCGTAATTGTTTTTATGTTTTATATATAATAATGTTTTTTCAACGGATTCTTCATCGGTAATAATTTGCAAATAAAGATAAATTTATTTATTTAAAAATAGCTTTTAAAAAATTAGGTTGAAAGTTTATAATATTTGTTTGCATAACCAGTTAATATAATTTAACAATTTTTTTTATGATTTGAATTATACGTTTTTTATTTTTAAAAATCTTTAGTTTGCTTTTGACCGTGTATGTATATGAGTGATGTTATTATATGATAGACTGGGATGAATGGCAACAGTGTTGAAATTACATAGTGTAATTTAGTTCTATGAAAATAAATATTTTGAGGAATTTATTTTTATCTAGACCAGGGGTCCGCAGGTTTTAACATCGAAAGAGCCTTTTGAACCCGGTTACCACAACCCTCCCCACTGAGAGCCTAACCATGTAGCAAACAAAAGCAAAAACGTGCTACAATGTCTTCATTAGCTTTTCTTTATCTGGATTTCGAGCATATTTTAAATTCAAGCACCATCTGTTTATCATTTAAAAACTGCATAACAACATTTGTACACAAGTTCACATTCTATTTTCCTCTGATATTTTTCTTTTCTTAGATTTCTCCAAATCTGGCATTGTTGGGGTTGAAAGTTGAAATGGCGTTCGGGCGGGACTACCGGCTTCGCGAGTATGACGTTTATTTTAAGCTACAAAAAAAACAATAAAATATACTTTTTTTTTAATATTTTAACATTTAATATTTCAAGATCGCATAAAGATATTACAATTTCGAACTGAAACTCTAAAAAAAATAACTGACACAAATGAAATAAACGTAAATACTTTTTTAAAGTAATTTATTCTCCTAAGACACTGGAGCTAGACCATGACAATTAAACTGTTTTCAGTACGATGTTACTTTCTTAGCGGAGCTCAACCCATTGACACAAATCTCGTGAATTCATGATATCACATCAACAAATCATCAAACATGGTGACGAAGCAAAAAAAAAAGAAGATAAATAGGATATGACTTGATTGGAAGAAGACCTGATGATGCAAAGACTGCCTGAGGACAAGATGGCGTCAATTGGAATGACTTGAAGTTAGGCATGAGCTCAGCATGTTTTAGCGTCAATGACGCATCGCTTTGGCCAAGAATCACCGATATTAGTATTCAAAGCATTTGCCGAGCTCAACCAAGGCTTGTGTAAATACAGGAATGATGCTTGCTACATGCAAAGCAAAGGCGAAGTCTTGTCAACTTAATCAAGTTCAAGGCGACTTGCCAGGCATGCTAAGCAGCTGCCAGTAATTACAGAGGTGACTTGGCAATGTTCTTAACGCGTTCCATCATGAGGCTTACTTAAATTTCAAATAAGTTACGTCATGTATTATACTTGTCATCACGCCGTTGTCAGGAAGTGATCACAAGGCACACTTCCAAACAAACCATTCCTCTCAGCAGGCCTGCCAACGAGAATTTTAACAAAAATCCTAACCTGGGGTTAGATAATGCTTAGATTATAACTTCAAACCCTAGAGCAGGGCTGCCAATTATCACATTTAGGTGATAGCGACTCTCAACTATATGCTATGTCCCCTAGGGGTAATAGTGACTCGTCAAAGAGATGCAGAGCCTCCTAGAGGTGATAGTGACCCTATATTAATTTCCAATGCCCCCTAGGATAGATGGATAGTGTTCACGCAAACATATGAAGTGAAGTCTTGGAGTGATAGCACCCCTCAAACATATGCAATGTCCATTAGGCGTAATAGTGACTTGTCAAAGAGATGCAGAGCCTCCTAGAGGTGATAGTGCCCCTAAATTAATTTCCAATGCCCCCTAGGATAGATGGATAGTGTTCACGCAAGCATATGAAGTGAAGTCTTGGAGTGATAGCACCCCTCAAACATATGCAATGTCCATTAGGCGTAATAGTGACTGTCAAAGAGATGCAGAGCCTCCTAGAGGTGATAGTGCCCCTAAATTAATTTCCAATGCCCCCTAGGATAGATGGATAGTGTTCACGCAACATATGAAGTGAAGTCTTGGAGTGATAGCACCCCTCAAACATATGCAATGTCCATTAGGCGTAATAGTGACTTGTCAAAGAGATGCAGAGCCTCCTAGAGGTGATAGTGCCCCTAAATTAATTTCCAATGCCCCTAGGATAGATGGATAGTGTTCACGCAAGCATATGAAGTGAAGTCTTGGAGTGATAGCACCCCTCAAACATATGCAATGTCCATTAGGCGTAATAGTGACTTGTCAAAGAGATGCAGAGCCTCCTAGAGGTGATAGTGACCCTAAATTAATTTCCAATGCCCCCTAGGATAGATGGATAGTGTTCACGCAAGCATATGAAGTGAAGTCTTGGAGTGATAGCACCCCTCAAACATATGCAATGTCCATTAGGCGTAATAGTGACTTGTCAAAGAGATGCAGAGCCTCCTAGAGGTGATGGTGCCCCTAAATTAATTTCCAATGCCCCCTAGGATAGATGGATAGTGTTCACACAAGCATATGAAGTGAAGTCTTGGAGTGATAGCACCCCTCAAACATATGCAATGTCCATTAGGCGTAATAGTGACTCGTCAAAGAGATGCAGTGCCCCCTAGGGGTAATAGCGCCCCTAAAAAAATTCCAATGCTCCCCAGGGCTGATAGTGACCCCACAAACATATCAAATGTCATCTTCGGGTGATGGTACCCCTCAAACATATACAATGCCCCCTAGCGCCCCCAAAACAATTGGAATGCCCCCCTAGGGAGATTCAATCACCTTAGGTTAAACTGATTCAATGCCTCTAAAATTGATAATGAACCGTCAAAAAATGCAGTATCCATTAGCGACCTCTCATTTGAATGCAATTTGTGGTAATGACTAGTCAAACTAATGGAATGACCTCCTCAAACATATGGAATGTCATTACAATTGTATAGATCATTTAATTACCCCCTAGGGGTGACAGCAACGGTTGGGTCTCCAACCGTCTCTCAACCAGGTGTCGTTTGTTTTCTGTTGGATGGTGTCCGATGATGTATTTATCTTGCTTTACTTATGTCGTTTAATAAATTGTTTTTTAGCCTTGAAAATGCCAAACAACTTTTGGCGAAACGTCGGCTGATGATCAGGAGTTGTATGTTTTATGACCAAAATCCTCAATAACCCCTTATGTGAATTTATATATATATAGTTCAATATAGACAAAGAAACATAGAGAAATCAAAAGAACACACTTACAGTCTCTAATTTTCGGTTTGAACCGTCTTCAGGAGAGATAAGAGAGGGAAACCAAGCGCACTGGTTCAGAGACGGTTGTGTCTCTTATCTCTGAAAATTAGAGACTGTAAGTGTGTTCTTTTGATTTCTCTATGATTCTTGGTCTATATTGAACTATATTTGTCCGTTTTGGGTCGTATTTCCAACAAAAAAGTGTATATATATATATTGATAAAACTATCGACCGTGGAATAGAAACAAAATTAAAGTTTATCGGGACTCGGTCAGTTCTTCAGGTTCAAATTAAACTCTCATTGCCAACGTTTTGGTCATTATTTAAAACCTTTTTCATTGGCAGAAGTATAAATTTTGAAACAGAAAAAAATAAGTATTACATTACAAATTATTTTACAAAGAAAAATAGTTGTTGTTAACAGTTGTTAAAATCCACATACTATTTTTCTTTGTAAAATAATTTGTAATGTAATTCAGTGGTACCTCGGGATACGAGTGCCCCAACATACGAGTTATTTGAGGTACGAGCTGTCAAAGGAGAGAAATTTTCTTTTAAAATACAAGTGAAATTTGAGATAGGAGGTACAGCCAACAGTAGTATCAGGTCATTTATAAATATGTACATTTTTTTTTCTACAAGCCACCTACGGCCCACTCAGTTTTCTTAGTTTACCTTTGAAAATCGGAAGATCAATTCAATTGGAAGATCTTGGGAATGTGGGAGACTTTCACAGTAAGTGGCAAGAAAAACCCCGAACAAGTTGCAACTGGTCGTGCATAGAATCTATTTAATGAAACTTGCCTAACTCATTTCCGTAGCATTCTGAAAGGGAGGAAGAAACAAACCTCCTTGGACAGTTGTTTTTTTAATCCTGCGAAGCAACTGTACTTTTTTAATACAGTAGCATTCAAGTTATGTCTAAGTTAAATTTAATTACCAAATACACTTAACCAAACCAAACCTAAGTTAAATAACCAAAATACTAATTACATATGTACGTAAACATAATAAAACCAGTTCTTTAACCAGTTGCTTCTAACCACCTCTACATTCTCTTTTATTATGTTTTTATACAATATTTGTCATTTATAAATACATTTTTCTTACTCAAAATCATGTAACAAAAACAATTGGGGATAAGTATTTTAGGGGCTGGAACGAATTAATGGCATTTCAATTAATTTCAATGGGGAAAATTGCTTTGAGATACGAGTAAATTGACATACGAGTAAGGTTACGGAACGAATTAAACTTGTATCCCGAGGTACCACTGTACTTATTTTTTCTGTTTCAAAATTTATACTTCTGCCTATTAAAAAGGTTTTAAATAAAGACCGATGGTTGGCAATGAGAGTTTAATTTGAACCTGAAGAACTGACCGAGTCCCGATAAACTTTAGTTTTCTACATATATATATATGTATATGTATATGTATATATTGATATAGCTGTTCGTAAAATGGAGCAGACCAGCTTTAAAGTTGTTAACGCAGAGGCTGCTGTGTATTTCAATAAAACATGTTAACGTGAGGATTTGCTGCCATCATACACAAATATATATATATTATTCCTACGTTTCAGTCATCCTAGACCATCTTCAGGGATTTAAGATAATGATAATTAAAAATTAACTTAAGAAAAATACTAACAATAATTATTATAAATATCCTAGTACTACTTATTACATTTAAAGCTCCATGCAGGAAACTAACAAAATAACAACCCTGATTCAGTGACAGCCTCATAGTGTTCTAGGGAATTTAGTTAACCAGATGAATCGAACTGGAAAACCTGGAATTTTGGAACCTCTGCGATGGTGTAACCTCCTTGTCGTCTTAATGTTGTCAATTTTTATTAGTATCGCAATGTATTAATTAGTACTAGAATATGTATAATAATTATTGTTTGTGTTTTTCTTAACTTAATTTTTAATCGTCATTCTCTTAAATCCCTGAAGATGGTCTAGGATGACAGAAAGGTAGGAATAATTTATTGTGTAGTTTTTTTGTTGTTAGATATATATATTTTTTTTTGAGATTTATTGAGGGTTTTTGGTCTAATATTCAAAAAACTTCGTTGCCAACGTTTCGATATATATTTATATCATCTTCAGGGCTAAAAACATTGTTACATTTAGCACACTTATTTCAACAAAACTGGTCTATTGTTTGCTATTATGTACATGGTCAACAAAAATTGAAATATTACAATGGTCAAACTATAGATTTTTATATTTGTTTGTTTTAATAATGTTTAGAAAATACTAAGATATAAATTTGTTTACCTGGGAAGTATGTTTACTGTTGTTTGTTATGTTTTTTTCCTTTTCATTTGAATTGTGTCCTTATACTGGGGTCACTGAATGGAAAAGTTACGCAGGCTACTAAACAGGGCAAGGGTGTGGAGGTTACATTTTTTCCATTGTGATCCGTTTTTAAAATTCCAATGTTTACTTGTTTTGTTAAGTTTGGCAATTTTAGTGTGTTGTCCCTATGTTCGTCTGTTGGATAATGAAAAGATGTTTGTGTATATTTGACTAAATTTTTCAATGTCTGTTCTTGCGTTGCATGTGTTCTTGGTTTTTTCTATATGTATAATTTCTTTTACCAGTCTTTTTCGTATGTCTTTTTCTTTATCTATTATTACGGGATTTTGAAAATCAAAATTGTGTTTATGTGTGTTAGCGTGTTTTGCTAGAGCGCATGTTATTTTGTGTCCTGTGATGTCTGATTTGTGTTGTGATATCCTGCTTGATAAGTATTGGCTGGTTTGTCCTATGTATTTTGTGTCACAGTCGTTACAATTGATCTGATAGATTATATTGCTGTTTTGTAGTGTAGGATTTTTCTTTAGAAAAAACTAAACTATTAAGTGTTTTGTTATTTTTATGGGCTATTTTTCAGTTTGTATTGTCTTTTAATGTGTGTTTCAATCTTTCTGAGAGTCCTTTTACATATGTAAGGCTTAGGTGTTTTATATTGTCTGAGATAGGATTTGTATTAGAAATGTGAGAGTTTGCCTGTGTTTGTTGTCTGTTCATCGTGTTTGTACTTGTGAGATTGTTAGAGTTTGGTTGTCTATGGTGTGTGCTTACGGTATTGGGAGTTATGTGTCTGTTGGGGCTGCGTGTCATGATTTTCTTTACTATACCTATGGGAAAGTTGTTAATTAGTATGTTTTTTACTACTGTTTTATTACTTTACTATAAGTAAAGTATAGTGATCGTGAAAAAATTCGATCTCGAGATTTTGACGGAATTACATGTTTTGAGGTCCCAGAAGTCGTTTTATGAAGTTTTTACGATGATGTCTGTGTGTGTGTGGTGGGTGGGTGGGTGCGTGGGTGGGTGCGTGTGTTAGCATTGCTTGTTACCACGCTACGGTCCAGAATCTTTGATGGATCAAGTTGATATTTTACACAAAAATGGGCCCCATTTAGACGAAGATCCCTATTGTTTGGGAAGAATTATGCATCATGGGAAAGTCACTTTTTTTGCCAAAAACCGTTTTTTTTAAAACATTTATTTCTCCTAAACTACTAACCCTAGAGTTTTGAGATTTTGACATTATCTTTGAGGTTACAAATGGAACAAACGAAAAATATATTCAAAATTTTATATCAACAGGAAATATTTTTTTTTCAATAAAATGTACAAATTTTGACTTATAAATCAATCTCAAGCCTTGTGAGAGCGATACAAGCCATACTGTTTGACGGACAAGAATGAAACTATGTCTATAAATAGAACATTATATGGACAATGAGTTGAGATATTTTTTTCTAAAATTACATTCGCTAAAGGGGCGTTAGAGTACGATTTGTGTTTTCAGAAAATGTTTTTTTGACGCTAAACAGCTCATTAAAAAATTATGAAAATTTGACTAAAAATGGAACGACAAATTAGCAATTCACAAAAAAAAAATCATGAAGTTTCAATTACGGAAAAGAGCAATAACGATATAAAAACTCTTTGTTTATCCTAGACTAAGAGATCACCTGCTATACTTGTCGAATTTTTTGTATTTTTTTACATTGTTTACATACACTTAGAAATTTTTTGAGCGAATCCACTGAGATAAAATTGATGTTTCTAATGGAAAAATGAAAATATATTATTGACTTATAAGAGATGTAAGAGGAATAATATTGTGCAGGTAAATGATAACACTCATTAAAAAAAAAAATCGTATATATGTTATTTGACAAAGGGGAAGGAAAATGATCTTATTAAATACTAAGAAGCCATAAAATTCCCAGTATAATAATTCTGTTAAAAACCAAAAATGTAAAAGATAATTCAAAATATAAATCTTTCGTTTAGAGATTAATAACTGTAATTATCGTACATCTTTAATTAACAAATCACCTTAAAACAACATTTTCTTCGCTGTTTAAGATGTTTTTCAGAGAAAAAAAGGGTATTTTACTGTTTTAAATTTGAAAATTTTACATTAATATTCAATGTAGAAGGATGTTAAGTAAACGATGTAAGAAATCTACTGGCTATTTGAACAATAGCAATGTTCTCTTGTAGGATAATATTTCGTTTCAAGAAATGTTCACATTGGTTTTTCAAAAATGATATTACTGCTGTAGTTATACTAATGAAATTATTTGCAAATAATAAATTATTTGTGATGTACAAAAATAAGCTTATAAATTGATATGTCCTTCAATCACTATCTGTACTACCTCACGAATGCAATGCTAATAATTATATCCCATTTAGATATTTATGTTATGCTTAAATGATACGCTATGTTTTATATACTCAAGAAATTTGACATTGAGTTACTTATAGTAAAGTAGAGTGTAGGCCACTCCAGATTTTTTTCGTTATGAAATTCGGGATCACTCAGGTTAAGGGCTCTATATTTTAGTGCAATGGCAGTGTTTATTTTTTTATTAACCGGGTGGTGTGATTTGTAATTGAGATACCTGTCACTTTTTTGGGGCTTTCTCCACCAGTCTACGCTGATATTACCATCTGTTTTGCGTATCGTTAACATGTCTAGGAAAAGGATTTTTCCATTACTTTCTATTTCCAATGTACATTTTAATTTTGCATGTACACTGTTGAAATGATCTAATACTACATCCTGGCTGCCGTCTGGTATGGCAAGATATATGTCATCTACATATTTATAGATGAACGGTATTTGAAAAGGTAGTAGTTGTATGGCCTGGTCTAAAGTTCTGTTCATTACTAGATCTGCTAGTATGGGAGCAATGGGACTGCCCATTGCTACTCCGTCTAACATCTCGTATGTTTTCTCTTTGTACTGGAAATATCCCTTTTCCATGCAAAGTTCTAGTAGCTGTAGGAAATCTTTCTTTGTTAGTTTGGTGTAATTGTTTAGTGTAGTCCAGTTTTCATTTATTATGTGTTTTACTGTTTTTAGTGGAATGTTGGTGAAAAGTGAAGCGACATCTAAAGAAGCAAGTATATAGTTGTGTAGTATCGTGTGTCGTTTGATTGATTGGTAAAAATGAAACGAATCTTTAATGTTGTATTTGTCTGATGTTAAATGTGACAGAATGTTTGATAGAAATTTGGCGGTTTCATATGTTGGACTGTTGTTGAAGCTTACTACTGGCCTAAGGGATTATTGTTTTTGTGCGTCTTTTACTACTCCATACAACCTGGGTGCAATACTATTGTAATTGACCAGTCTTTGTTTGGTGTGTAATGGTATTTTCTTTTCTTTGTGTAATCTGATCGAGAATTCGTTATTTTTCTTTTGTAGAGACGATGTGAGGTTTCTCCTCTGGTCTGTTATAAGTCTGTAAACGGTTGTGTCAGAAAGTAAGTTTTCTATTTTATTATTGTAATCTGTCCGGTCCATGATTACTGTGGTGTTAGTTTTCTATTTTATTATTGTAAAATGTCCGGTCCATGATTACTGTGGTGTTAGTTTTCTATTTTATTATTGTAATCTGTCCGGTCCATGATTACTGTGGTGTTAGTTTTCTATTTTATTATTGTAATCTGTCCGGTCCATGATTACTGTGGTGTTAGTTTTCTATTTTATTATTGTATTCCGTCCGGTCCATGATTACTGTGGTGTTAATTTTGTCGGATTTCAAAATTAATAGGTTTGGGTTGTCTTTTATGAATTTCTTTGTTTTTTTAAGTAATCTGTTGAAATAATCTGTTTTGTTTTGTTTCTGCTTGTGTATAAAATTAGTTATTATGTTAGTGACATGGCATCTCATTTGGTTTTGTTTGTCTTTAGGTCTGCTTTCCGTTATAATATTTTCTAAGTCTGCGACTATTTGAATAAGAGGAAGATCTCTACTGTTATATTGGATACTAAATTTCGACCCTAAGCTTAATATTTCCGCTACTTCCTCCGGGATGTCGGTGTTAGTGAGGTTTTTTAACCATGTTTCTTTTTTATCATTTATATGTGGCTGTCGTTGCGCATTTATTAGAGAATTAAATTTGTTAACTTGTTTTTCTTTAATCTTATTGAATATATTATTGTATGCTTATTCCTGTTTACTTAAAAATGAATTGCACAGTGTTGTGTTCGTTACTATTTGTCTAAATTGTGTTGTTTTGTAAGCTTTCTGTTTTTGTAGTTCTTTAAGTTCCCAGTTACAAATTTTTATCTCCGTTGACAATAAGTTTTTCTTAAATCTAAGGCACAACTTATCAACATCTTTTTTGTATGGATGGTTTGATTCACATAACAAAGAATAAGTACATTTAACATTGTTAAGAATGTGCTTGGGAAATACTGAAGAGTCTCTGCATCTGATGAGGAATTTATTGTTCTTCTTCTTCTGTGCTATTTTCTTGGTAAGCAACATGATCTGGTGGGCACACTTTGTTGATAATGATCCATATCTGAGTCGTAATGTTTGGAAATATATATATATATATCACTCAAAATTCGAAAAAACGATCCAAACTGAACGCAAATCAGAAAGGTTTCCTGCCGTTGTGTTTCCAGCGTGCTTTGTCGTCCATTCTCTTTTCTCCTGAAGACGGATCATCCGAGAATTTCAGTTTGTAAGTGTGTCTCTTTCTATGTGTGTGGCTTTTCTTCGTTTTTGAGATTATATATATATATATATATATATATATATATATATATATATATAAAAATTAAAGTTTATCAGGACTCTGTTACTTCTTCAGGTACAAATTAAACTCTCATTGCCAACGTTTCGGTATTTATTTAAAACCTTTTTCATAGGCAGAAGTATAAATTTTGAAACAGAAAAACTAAGTATTACATTACAAATTATTTTACAAAGAAAAATAGTATGTGGATTTTAACAACAACTGTAGTCTGAATGAACAAGTGTCACGTGTTCATTCAGACTACGGTTGTTAATCAGTTGTTATATCAGTTGGGTTTTTGACTCTGACGAAGACCGCTTTTACGGTTAAAAGATCTTAGTCTTTGTTTTCCCATTTCTTATTGTGGTTTGATCATTGATCATATATATATATTATTTGATTTGATAGCAGATTCTGCATTCACAATTGTCCTACTAATAGCTTCTATTTTTCTTACAATTTTCTTTTGAGCACGTGATAATTGCCAAAGCAAGCTAGCATAAGATATTCAGAAGGCTGAAACACTAAATAAACACTTCACTGGGGATAACTATATTTAATTAATCACTACATTAGTTAAAACTAACATAAGAAGCTTTCGGCCCCATGGTTCATCGTCAGGTTCTTAAACTACTTCTATTTAACTAAATATACATATTACTAACTACTTTGTTAGCAAACTTTGTTTGCATAATGCATGCTTGAAAGAGGACTTGCTGCCGAAATACACTAATATTATATATGATTGGTTGATGTGGGACCAAATAAGATTGACTTTTTTTTTTTTTTTTAACCCTTTTCTCCAGTTGAAGGCTTCCAGCTCTCATCGAAGTTACGTACAGCGGTTCTTCTCATCCATGGAGTCATCGCCGCCAACACAGCAAATAGTATAAGGGCTCGCACTCCCTCAGAAAATAAACAGTTGCCGTGCGATGTCGACTTTTCCACTTCGAGTTTTCCCGGTCCGGTCTTGAAAAAAGCCATAGCTATCTTGTTGAGACTGGTCACAGCATGATGAACTCGCTGCCGGCCTGCCAGGAAAAGATAAGGGCTCGAACTCCCTCAGAAAATAAACAGTTGCCGTGCGATGTCGACTTTTCCACTTCGAGTTTTCCCGGTCCGGTCCTGAAAAAAGCCATAAGTCTGCCACTGCTATCTTGTTGAGACTGGTCACAGCATGATGAACCCGCTGCCGGCCTGCCAGGAAAAGATAAGGGCTCACACTCCCTCAGGAAACACAAATACTGGCGTTGGGCATTGGCCCCACCATGCGGCGAGGTCTCATTAGTTGTATTTTTGGTTGGTAATGGTTGTTGGTGTTTGAACGGCTATTATTGATGTTGAATGGATGTTGTTGTTGACTGGTTGAAACTGGTTGCTACGCGATGAAGCCGCTGTCGTCCTGCCAGGAAAAGTTAAGGGCTCACACTTCCTCAGTAAACACGAATACTGGCACTGGACATTGGCCTCACTGTGCAGTGAGGTCTCCGTACTATTGTTCCATAGGTTGTTAGTGCTGGTGGAAGTTGTTCTAAGAGTCTTGTTTCTCTTCATGAGTTATTTCTGCGACATGTTTCGACTGCGTCCACAGTCATCTTCAGGCAAATTCTTGGTGGTTGGGGGCCCAGACGATGGTCCTTATATACTGAAAATCTACATAAGGTGTCTGGTTCTGATATCTGATTGGTTGATGCGGGACCAAATAAGATTGACTCATTTTTTCTCTTTTCTCCAGTTGAAGGCTTCTAGCTCTCATCAAAGTCACGTACAGCGGTTCTTCTCTTCCATGGAGTCATCTCCGCCAACACAGCAAATAGTATAAGGGCTCGCACTGCCTCAGAAAATAAACAGTTGCCGTGCGATGTCGACTTTTCCACTTCGGTTTTCCCGGTCCGGTTCTGAAAAAATCTTATTTGGTCCCGCATCAACCAATCAGATATCAGAACCCTTTTCGGATACAATTAAACACTTTTAATGTTTGACACATAATTTTATGTACCATTCTATGTTCGACATGCCTTTTCTACTAATATTGATAATCTTAGTAAATTTGTTTGACTTCGATGTTAGCGGTAATTAGTTAGTTAGTTAGTCGTAGTTAGAGGTTGGTAGTAAATTTATTGACTCCGTTGGAGGAGAGTTGCTCTTGGATGGGTGACCAGTTTGTTTGCTAACTGCTGACAAGCGTATAGCATGACGAGCATGACGATGCTACAGTTTCACCTGATAAGAATGGAGGTGCTACCAGCATAGTCGGTCTAAGCACCGCTATCCTTGAGCCAATGGAAAGTCTACTCAACTACTGGCAATAGTCTAACAGCTTCCGTTAGTTTTATTTTTTTAAAAAAAAACATAAAATAGCATTAATAATATCAAATAAATAAAATGATTAAATAATAAAAAAATATTTGATTATTTCATTTTTTATTATTGAATCATTTTATTTCTTTTATATTATTATTTCTATTCTCAATATTAGTTTATGTTTTACTTTATTTTACTCTAGTTTTCATTAAAGCTTAGTCCGTAATCCATAAAGCGCCTTTCCTGTTTTATTAAAATTATTTATTTTATAAAAAGTATTCCTTAGTTTAATATCCATTAATCGTTTTAGTATACGTTTTATATAAACATATATTTATTTAAAAAAAGTTAGGCAGAGAGAATTGATGGAGGGACGATAGTCAACTCATTATTATATATATATATATATATATATATATTGATCAAAGTATCGACCGTGGAATAGAAACAAAACTAAAGTTTATCGGGACTCGGTCAGTTCTTCAGGTTCAAATTAAACTCTCATTGCCAACGTTTCGGTCTTTATTTAAAACCTTTTTCATAGGCCTACAAAAAAAGAGAAAATATAAGAATATTAGTGTTTTATGTAGTTAGTGTCTTTTTGGTTGTCTGGTAAAATTTGGTTACCTTGCTTGGTTATTTCTGTTCAGTGTCACGTGTTCATTCAGACTATAGTTGTTGTTTAATCGATATATTATTTTTCTTTGTAAAATACTTTGTAATGTAATACTTAGTTTTTCTGTTTCAAAATTCATACTTCTGTTAGTTTTCTCACTAACCTATAGTCAAAATTTCTATTGTAATTTCTTAATTGTAACTAATTACACTTTTATGTATGTTTGATTTTGGAATGATTATATTATTTATTATATTTCCTTTGTTTTTGTAGGCCTATGAAAAAGGTTTTAAATAAAGACCGAAACGTTGGCAATGAGAGTTTAATTTGAACGTGAAGAACTGACCGAGTCCCGATAAACTTTAGTTTTGTGTATATATATATATATATATATATATATGTATGTATGTATCAATGATCAAACCACAATAAGAAATGGGAAAACAAGACTAAGATCTTTCAACCGTAACAAGCGGTCTTCGTCAGAGTCAAAAACCCAACTGAGTTGGTGGTTAGAGGTGATTTCACGTGTTTATGTGAAATCTTTTTATCTATCTATATATATATATATATTTATATATATATTAGAGTAAGATAGAAATATCAAGCGCACTGGTTCAGAGAGGGTTTGAGACCTCGAGACTATCTCCAATCGTCTCTGCATCAAGTGCACTTGGTTTCCCTCTCTTATCTCTCCTGAAGACGGTTAGTTACTGGATCAATATTTCAAACCGAAGTTTATCTTGAGGAAGAGAATAAAAAGGAGGAAGAAGAGGAACATCGTTCAAGACTGTGGGGAAGAGGAACTTCCTGAAGACGAACTTCGGTTTGAAATATTGATCCAGTAAGTGTTCTCGTTCTTATGTGTTTTTTTTTTCAGTTATTTACCGCTCCAGTTTGGACTGTTTAGTAATTTCATTTTAATATATATATATATTAAATATTATATATATATAAACTAGAATTTAAAAAAGAACACATAGAAAGGAAACCACGGAACTCACTACTATATTTCGATGTCCTCGTCTTCAGGAAAAGAAGTGAATCGCTCCAAAGGCTGATAACGACCTCCTTATATATATTATATATATATATATATATATATATGTATATAAATATTGATAAAAGTATATATATGTATATATATATTGTAAACAGGAAAACGATCCAAAAGGACAACAAACGTTTCACGATGAATCACAAACACAGAACTGAGGAACAAACACACTTACTGTTTCTAATTTTCGGTTGAACCGTCATCAGGAGAGTTGAGATAGGGACACCAAGCGCACTTGTGAAGCGAGACGGTTGGAGACCCAACATTGGAGTCTCTAACCGTCCCTTCACAATTTCGCAAGTTCATTGTTATTTCACGTGTTTATGTGAAATCTTTTTATATATATAACTTTGTGTCAGTCGGTGGACACTTCCACGTCTCCGCTTCTGAGTTCCTTTTCCTTTTCCTGAGGACGACGTGATAGCGGAAATGATCGATAATAGTAAGTGTTAATCTCTTTTTTTTATGATAACTTTAATTATATATATATTGACGAGTTGTGATTGTTAGTTGGTTTAAATGGTTAGTTGAAGTGGTTTGTTGTTTGTTGCAGCCTCCCGATGATGGACCTGCTAGTTCAAGTAACGACATCACACAAGCTGTCCCCCGCCGCTCATGTCCTCCAGCCCTATGGAGAGAATGGTGTCCTCCCCTACAAGCCGAGCACGCCTATAGGTAAGAGTTGAATGAGTAGGCTAGAGTGACAGAGAGATGTGTGGGTACAGAGAGAGCAAGAAGTGTGTGGTGTTGAGCCTGAGGGCTCCAAGTAAACCATGCCTATGTTACAGGTGCCTTGGACACAGTCATGGTCCACGTCGTGCCAAAGCACATGCTTACCCATAACCAATCCAACAAGGTGGCCATGAAGCAGATCAGCCAACCTTTCGAGCAGACCTACCGTATTCAGGTAACTACAGTCTTTCTAATCACATCCATTTTACTTTCTCTTTAAACTTAGCCATGTTTACAGATATTAAGCAAGCTTGAACGTGGACAGGTGACAAGTTCAGCTGAGGTTTTAGTATCAAAAGCAGATTAGGCCTATATCCACAGCCATGCTGTATACACCAGTGCCCACTAGAAGAATGAACTTAAGCCTTGACCATGCCTGTGTGATAAGTTTTAGGAGTATGTGTAACAAAAGTGTTATAAGTACAGTCATTGTTCGTAACGTATACCATCATCATGACCCCTTACTGTATACCATGAACACATTCCATGGAGCTTAGAGGGTGTTGTGGACCCTAGTGGGTCTCAGTGCTCCCTACAGTCTCTCATGGAGCTTAGAGGGTCTTGCGGACCCTAGTGTCTCTCATGGAGCTTAGAGGGTGTTGTGAACCCTAGTGGCTCTCAGTGCTCCCTAGAGTCTCTCATGGAGCTTAGAGAGTCTTATGGACCCTAGTGTCTCTCATGGAGCTTAGAGGGTCTTGTGGACCCCTAGTATTTCCTATGGATCCCAGAGGTTCTCATGAAACCAAGAAGTTCTGTTGGAAAATGCTAAGAATTGGTTGACTCATGATTTAAATGACAGTCTCTTACTTTACTTATTAATTAATTATTGTTGTGTGTGTTCCACTAGGTGCATCTGCCCAGAAATCAACTCTACGTACTGAGAGCCAATGGAAGGACTTCGATGGAAGACATTCTATTTGAAGTCTGCAAGGAGAAGAACCTCGACTCATCCAAGTACTGCTTGCGTCATCCCAGTGAGTGCACCAGTCAAACACTAGCCGAGTCCCTCAGACTCATGTTTCTGTCCTTCTCTAACAAACTCAAAGTCCACTGACGCCTCACTCGCTACCTCCCTCTCTCTCCTTGTCACTTACATACACAGACACATACATGCTCGCGTGAGTGCTTGAGTAACTATAATATATATATATATATATATATAAAGATTTCACATAAACACGTGAAACAACAATCAATGATCAAACCACAATAAGAAGTGGGAAAACAAGACTAAGATCTTTCAACCGTAACAAGCGGTCTTCGTCAGAGTCAAAAACCCAACTGACTGACCCAACTGACTCAGTTGGGTTTTTGACTCTGACGAAGACCGCTTGTTATGGTTGAAAGATCTTAGTCTTGTTTTCCCACTTCTTATTGTGGTTTGATCATATATATATATATATATCAATGATCAAACCACAATAAGAAATGGGAAAACCAGACTTGTTTTGACTAGTCTTGTTTTCCCATTTCTTATTGTGGTTTGATCATTGATTGTTGTTTCACGTGTTTATGTGAAATCCTTTTTATATATATATATAAATATATATATATTATTTATTGTGGTATTTAATTCATAAATTATATCAAGAGTTACTGTTGATTATTAATTTATATATATATATAAAACAGATTCAATAATATATTGACCGTTTGATACAAATATTACGGTCAAATTTTCTAGCTTCAAAAATCAAACTCTCATTGCCGACGTATTGGTTTTATTTTAAAACTTTTTTTATAGGCAGAAGTAAGAAATTTTTTAGCAATTTGTTATGGTTGATAGATCTTAGTGTTTTTTTCTCATTTCATATTGTGGTTTAATCATTGATTGTTATTTCACGTATTTATGTGCAATATTGTTATATTATATATATATACAGTTGACTGTCGTCCCTCAGTCAATTCAGTTCTTCTCCTGAGGACAACCGCTATTACGGGAGAAATATTTAAAAGTAAGTCTTTGTTATGTTTTTGTCTATGTGTTACAGTTTATTTTAATTTATATATATATATATCGTATAAATGTTTTCTGATGGACAATTCCTTACTTTATTGGTTCAAAGATCAACCCTCTGCTTGTATCTCGCTCCAGAGCTTGGTGTACACACGTGTGAGCTACACACATGAAGGTACACACGTGAGGCCACACACGTTAGGTCACACACAGACACAGTGCAGTCTGGACCATTCCTTTTGAGTCCAATGCTTCAATCGTCCTTACACAGTATCTCGACCCAACTCCCTAACTAGATCACTCCTCCGTATCCTTACAGGCCAGGTCATTGAGCATGACTCAGCGCTATTCAAGCCCCTTTGATTACCAAACAACAACGTAATGCCATCGTCACCACGCCGATAGACGCCTTTGTCTTGGATCAGCCTCCGGCGTATCACATACCACGTACCTCTTCTAATTACCAGCCTGCTGGCTATCTACAACCTTTCGCACAGTTCCTCAAAGCCTTCTTCAGCAAGTTCTCGTACTCAGAGCATTCTTCTCCATGTAGGTCGCCAGTTAATACCTTATAAATCCCAGGCCAAATACCTAGGTATAATAATTGACAGCTGGCTTACCTTTAAGCCCCAACTAAAAAATAGATGCAAATTTTGTCTGACACTAATATCAAATTTGTAATCTATGATGAAGTCAAATAATACTCCACAGGTAGTAAAGGACTTCGTTTACAAGGTGGTAATTAGGGTTAACATTACTTATAGATGCTCGACCTGGTTACAAGCCTCAAGAACAAATAAAACCCTGGTACAGGTAGTTCAGAATAAATGGTTTGCTAGAAATGTGGATATTCTAAGAGACCTTAGGTTTAGAAGGAATTGACGAATTCACAAATAGACTAAAGAAATAGACAAATAGACCAATGAGGACAGGAAAATCCCACCCCATCCAATCCCCTTGTCCAGAGACTACCACAACCATCATAGAGGCTGTGTTGTAATTATTAGATAGAAAGCTAAACCCTTGACCTGCAACTTTTCACGACTCAAGATGTCCAAGCGACTACGAAATAATGTAAAGAGTACTTACATTTACTTACTGAGTCCACAAACACAGCGGTAGTAGGTCCGTGACCTGGAACTGCTAATTACAACGCGCTACAGTGCGCGGAAAGAATCGTTGGTCTCTATGTATATGCAGCTGTATCGATGTTAGTGTGCCTAGGGCCTTTCGGCCATAAGACAAATAGGAATCATGCTGACTGCTCATGCAGGGATCGAACAGAACCCTGGAGAATTCAAGGTGGGATCGGACGATGCTACGTCACACAGAACTTTCAGCATCTCTTCTTTATGTCCCCTATCTTGTCTCCTCCTTCACTCTCTCTCTCTCTCCCGTTTTTTCACTCTTTCATTCCTACTCTCCCGTCTATCTCTTACTCTCTCTCATTTTCTAGCCAACAGTATTATCGTTCTCCTCTCGTCTCTCCTCCCTCTCTCTCTTTTTCTTTTCCACCCTTCCCTTTTGATCTTCCTTATCCCATTTTTCTCTCTTTCTCCATTCCCTTCTCTCCCCCCCTCCTCTCACTCTCGTCCCCTCTCTTCCTTTTTCATTCCTTCATTCCCCTCCTTCCTTCTTCGATCGCACTCTCCTCTCTTCCTTTTTCATTCCTTCATTCCCCTCCTTCCTTCTTCGATCGCACTCTCCTCTCTTCCTTTTTCATTCCTTCATTCCCCTCCTTCCTTCTTCGATCGCACTCTCCTCTCTTCCTTTTTCATTCCTTCATTCCCCTCCTTCCATCTTCGATCGCACTCTCCTCTATCTCCCTCTCTCTCTTTTTCTTTTCCACCCTTCCCTTTTGATCTTCCTTATCCCATTCTTCTCTCTTTCTCCATCCCCTTCTCTCCCTCCCCCCTCTCTCACTCTCGTCCCCTCTCTTCCTTTTTCATT
>JAPFBL010000639.1:80000-110000 GCA_026182355.1 Hermatobates lingyangjiaoensis
TCTCTCTCTCTCTCTCTCTTTCCCTCTTCATGCACCTCACCTCCCTTGCACTCATCCCATCTCTCCTTCTTCGATCGCACTCTCCTCTCTTCCTTTTTCATTCCTTCATTCCCCTCCTTCCTTCTTCGATCGCACTCTCCTCTCTTCCATTTTCATTCCTTCATTCCCCTCCTTCCTTCTTCGATCGCACTCTCCTCTATCACCTTCTCTTTCTTTTTCCTCATCGCTTATTCAAATTATCTTTACCTCTTTCTCTCATTCTCCCCCCCGCCCATCTCTCTCTCTCTCCTATCTATCATCCCCCACCCGCCTCTCTCTCCCTCTCTCTCTCTCTCTTTCCCTCTTCATGCACCTCACCTCCCTTGCACTCATCCCATCTCTCCTTCTTCGATCGCACTCTCCTCTCTTCCTTTTTCATTCCTTCATTCCCCTCCTTCCTTCTTCGATCGCACTCTCCTCTATCACCCTTTCTCTTTCTTCCTTTTCCCTCATCGCTTATTCAATTATCTTTACCTCTTTCTCTCATTCTCCCCCCGCCCATCTCTCTCTCTCTCCTATCTATCACTCCCCCACCCGCCTCTCTCTCTCTCTCTCTCTCTCTCTTTCCCTCTTCATGCACCTCACCTCCCTTGCACTCATCCCATCTCTCCTTCTTCGATCCTGTTCTCTCCTCCCACTCTAATCTCTCTCCACCTCACTCTCACTAACGCACAGACTACACGACCAAATCCAATAATTATTCTTATCTCAAAAGTATGTCTGTAGAAAATTATTTTTGTGTTTGAATTTAAATTTTTTCCCTCTTTTTCTTTTCTTTCCAAATATTATTTATTTTTTCATTTTTTTTTATTATTTTATTTCTTTTTCTTAACTGCATACAATTTACTAATAATATTGTAATGTGTAATTGAATCTGTGTAACATATTGTATTGTGGAGCATGCATCAATAAGCTGTTGTCTAAGAGTGTACTTCCACAATAGAAAAAAAACTACACGACTCCATGACTATAACAGACATACGACTTATCTAACAAACCCCCTCCCCCCAAGACTGTTTGTTACCCATCATCCTTCTCATAACTAAATTTTCTGACTTTTGTTTTTGCTGTTGTTACAGAAGACATGGGCCGGCTCAAAGGAGAAACAACGATAGCCGAGTACAAACACAACCAGCTGGTTTTGGTATCTAACAGGGACTCAGCGCCTTCGCCTGTGTCTAGCCAGGACATCATGACGGCCATTCAGAATCTCAACAACAACCTCTACACTGTCAGTGTCTAGCCAAAGTGTAATAACAAGAAAATACTTTAGTTTGATGTCATTAGAGTGCTAAGGTATACTGTGGTATGGCCATCGCCTGTGTCTAGCCAGGACATCATGACGGCCATTCAGAATCTCAACAACAACCTCTACACTGTCAGTGTCTAGCCAAAGTGTAATAACAAGAAAATACTTTAGTTTGATGCCATTAGAGTGCTAAGGTATACTGTGGTATGGCCATCGCCTGTGTCTAGCCAGGACATCATGACGGCCATTCAGAATCTCAACAACAACCTCTACACTGTCAGTGTCTAGCCAAAGTGTAATAACAAGAAAATACTTTAGTTTGATGCCATTAGAGTGCTAAGGTATACTGTGGTATGGCCATCGCCTGTGTCCTAGCCAGGACATCATGACGGCCATTCAGAATCTCAACAACAACCTCTACACTGTCAGTGTCTAGCCAAAGTGTAATAACAAGAAAATACTTTAGTTTGATGCCATTAGAGTGCTTTTCGTACAAGGTATACTGTGGTATGATGATATGAAGAATCATACCATGGCTTGCATACTGATGCTTGGTCTAATGGAATAGTGACAAAACAAACGTATACTACTAGCTGTTACTAATGAAGTAATGTTACTCCAAATGCATACTGTGGTCTGTGTCTAATGAAATAATAGTCTAAACAATGATATACTGTTGTATGGCTATTAGACTGGTGTCTTTAGTAAGTTATGGTGGAATAATGGAAAATGATTAAATTTACCTGTATAATCTCATGATCAGGGAGCATACTGTGGTATGATGATATGAAGAAATCATACCATGGCTTGCATACTGATGCTTGGTCTAATGGAATAGTGACAAAACAAACGTATACTACTAGCTGTCACTAATGAAGTGGTGTTACTGCAAATGCATACTGTGGTCTGTGTCTAATGAAATAATAGTCTAAACAGTGATATACTGTTGTATGACTATTAGACTGTGTCTTTAGTAAGTCATGATGGACTTATGGGAAAAGATTAAATTTACCTGTATAATCTCATGAAATTGGAGCATACTGTGGTATGTGTAGTGTAATACTGTTAAGACATATGCAAAGAGGTGTCTGAGTCTAATCAATTAGTATGTCGAACAAAAGGCATCCTGATATATTATGATAGAAGTATGTTTATGTAGAAGGTGCATACTGGAGTATATCATGGTCGAATAGTAACATCGCAGATGCATACTGTTGTTTCCTCCTTATGAAATAGTAGTATCAAAACAAAGGCATACTGGTGTATTCTGTAATGTTTGTCTTTTGTATGACATACTGTTGTATGCTGATATAATTATGTGTATCAACAAGGGACATACTGGGGTATTTTCTAGTGGAATAGTATCATTACAAATGCATACTGTGTTTTCAGTCTAATGAAATAGTAGTATCGAAGCAAAGCCATACTAGTGTATAGTGTAATGGACTTGTGTTTTTATTATGACATACTGTTGTATGCCTGTATAATTATGTGTATCTAACAACAGTATGCATTTTGGGACTTACTGGGGTATTTTGTAGTGGGATAAATTATGTGTATCAACAAGGCACATACTGGGGTATGTTGTAGTGGAATAGTATCATTGCAAATACATACTGTTGTTTCAGTCTAATGCAATAGTAGTATCGAAACAAAGCCATCTTAGTGTATAGTGTAATGGACTTGTGTTTTTATTTTGACATACTGTTGTATGCTGATATAATTATGTGTATCAACAAGGGACATACTGGGGTATTTTGTAGTGGAATAGTATCATTGCAAAATTTGATAAACTTTAGTTTTATCTCTCTCTCTCTCTCTCTCTCTCTCTCTATATATATATATATATATATATATATATATATATATATATATATATATATATATATGATTTGCTTTCTTGACCCAATATTTATATAATGTAATTTTTTTTTTTTTTTTTTGAGGGTTGAGGTCTAATGATTTTAAACTAGTCCTTTCGCCGACGTTTCGACATATATTTATGACATCTTCAGGGTTACAAAATGATTGTTTTACAATTAGCACTACTATTACAACTATAATCAGTTATTTCGACTATGGATTTTTTTAATGACATAATATAATAATAATATAATAAATAATATCCTTATGTTTATTATTAAATCATTAGACCTCAACCGTCAAAAAAAAAAAAAAAATTACAATATATATATATCTTCTCTGGACTATGTTTCATAACCTTCCTATCCGGGCCTCTAGATCTCAATGTCGGTGTCTTCCTATCTGAGGTACGCCTCACCGGATTATGACCAGACGGGCCTGTCTCAGATATCCTCTTGTGGCTGCTATCTCCAATACTAAAATTTTATTCTTCCTGTGGAGATCCAGGACCACCACAGTCCGTTGCTCCTTGATCTCCTGAGCACAAGGACGTTTTTCCCAGCTCCGTCGCGCCAACAGAAGCCAAGATATCAGCAATTGAAGTTGGGTTAAGGTGACCTTGAAAATTTTTTTGAAAAATGGGATGGCCCCCGGGGGGTATCCCGATGACGGGAAATGATCCGGGGTGTTGTCGGACGAAAAACGGACCCGGGCCCAGTATACGAAAGGGGGGGGTATGCACGGCGCTAAAATTCAAATACTTACAATCCGAAGAAAAAATTTCAAAGGAGGTGCTCTCTATAGCCACCGAAGAGCCAGGATGCGCCGTACCCAGCTCTGCTCCGCGCGCGACGAGAGACGGCACGTAACTTCAATGATCCAACCACTATATGAAATGGATGGGGTAAGACTAAGATCTTTCAAACGCAACAAGCGGTCTTCGTCGTTGACTCATGAGTCCATGAGTTTTGACTCTGAAAGATCTTAGTCATTTTTCCCCATTTCATATTGTGGTTGGATCCATTGATTGTTGTTTGACGTGTTTATGTAAAATCTTGTTATATATATACAGTTCAATGTACATACAGAAATATAGAGAAATTAAAAGTTGTATGCCTGTTGTATTGGCATGTGTTGGAGACCTAACGGTCTCCAACCGTCTCTGTACCAGTGCGTTTGGTTTCCCTCTCTTATCTCTCCTGAAGACAGCTCAACCGAAAATTGGAGACTGTAAGTCTGTGTTTTTAATTTCTCTATGTTTCTTTGTGTACATTGAACTGTATATGTCCATTTCGGATCGTATTTTCATCAAAAAAGTGTATTTATATATATATATATATATTATAATATATATATATATATATAAATATATATATATATATGTCAATAGCAGTTTGCTTCTCAACGAGAGTACTTCGCACTTCTTCCCGATGACGATGGATGTTGAAATATCGAATTGAGTTCTGTAGTGTCTTTCTGTGTTCTTTCCTATTTGTTAAAGTTTATATATATATATAAGGTGTTAGGTATAGTAAGTGTCATATGACTAAGCAGTTTGTGGCCGCAGGTGGAGACCACCAGAAGCCTGAGTCCAGACAGCTCCACCTCCCCGGTCCACGAGCCAGCCAAACCTCTGCGCAGGAAGAAACAACCCGCCCCCAAGCCACCTTCCACCGCCCAGGTACACCCACCTGTAATGCTACTGACAATGTGGCAGTATCCCAACACTTGGTCTACTATGACTGTCACAGCGCATGGTCTGCCATGACTGTCACAGCGCATGGTCTACCGTGACTGTCACAGCGCATGGTCTACAATGACTGTATAGTGCATGGTCTACAATGACTACCAAAGCGCATGGTCTACCATCACTGCTAAAGTGCATGGTCTACCATGACTCTCTACCGCATGGTCTATCATAACTGTTTAGCGCATGGTCTACCATCACTGTCTAGCGCATGGTCTACCTGTTTTGATATTAAGACGTGTTCCCAGCTTTCCAGCCATATCACGGCTATGATTGTATAGCCCATGGTCTACCATGACTGTCACAGCACATGGTCTATCAGCACTGTCTAGCGCATGGTCTAACACAGTGGGTGAGGAACCTTTCTTGAATTTAAGCCCATATTAGCACTGTCCACTTCTCCAAAAGGTCCACAACCAATGGATAACCGAATTCTTATATAATATCTACATTGTAAAATCATTGAATCTATCATTATATTACTCGATCAGTGCTTCTAAAACCGTTTAGCAAATGAGTAACCTCATTGCCTTTGTTTATTACCTTTGTTAACTCAGCCAAAGCGCATGGTCTACCATGACTGCCAAAACGCATGGTCTACCATGACCTATGTTATTTGACCTATGACCTATGTTAGGAAAATGATTTTCTAAAAGCTTAGACTTTTCAAATAATGATTGATAAATAGTCTTCTTCCTAAATACCAAAATTTTTTTGTCTTTATTACCAAAATTGTAATTTTTTATATTTTCAAAAATTTTTCTTAAAAAACCGCTGAAGGCCGCGCTTCATGATTCAAAAGGCCGCAGGTTCCCTATGCCTTGTCTAGTTTATGTGACACAAAGTTTGTTCCAAAAAATATAATTGGTAAAGCGTATTTTTGGAGATAATAATTTATTATTTGTTTATAATTTTATATATTTGTTTGAATAGCCAGTTAATTTAATTTAACCTTTTTTTTATGACAGTTTTTCATATTAGAAATAGGGAAAACTGTCAGACCTCGTAAGAAGTTCTTGGAGTCGTTTGAGCGTTTTTGGACTTTTTCCATTTTGGATTGTAATTCAGTTAGCGATCGTGAAGTTGCGATTGAAGATGGACAACGTCTGAAAAGCGCTCCAACGACTCCAAGAACATCGTACGAAGTAACGGTTTTCCGTAGTTAACGGTTTTCCTTATTTCTAACATAAATCAAAATAACCTCAGTAATAACATGCGTGTATTTAATTTTCGTTTTATGATTTGAATTATATGTTTTTGTTTTTAAAAATCTTTGGTTTTCTTTGATGCTAAAATTGAACTATTCTTTGGACAGAAAAGTAACAAAATTCATATTGGTACTATAATTAAGTTGAAATTATATGAAAGTAGATAAAAAAAACAGCTACTATTCAAGAATCCCAAGATTTCAGCAAATTACTGAAGCATATCCCAAGAGCAGATAGAAATCCCAAGATTTTGGGATGGTAGCGACACCAACAACACCATACTGTTGTATATCATGAGCAAGACATACTGTGTTTCATACTTAAGATATACAGGGTGTCCATAAAGTCCGTGTGCACTTTAAAAAATTTATAACTTTATTTATATTTGCGAAAGAAATAATCTGTAAAATGGATTTGAAAGAAGTAAATCTATATTTTTTAAGCTTTTATTGAAATTTTATTTAAGTTTCCACATGCCCTTCATCATTAGCAATACAAAGGGTAATACGATTTTGCAGTTCATGAAAAACATTTGCCAATTGATTTATAGTAATGCCTGAAATCACATTAGTTATTCTAGCTTTCAAATCTTCTAATGAACTAGGTTTGGTTGCATACACAATTGTTTTCACATGTCCCCATAAAAAAAAAAATCTAATGGAGTCAAATCTGGCGAACGTGGAGGCCAATGAAATGGTCCAAACCTTCTGTCAAAAAAAAAAAAATATTTTTTACTTATCTAAAAATTGTTACGAATTTTGTGGTGAAAAATTATTCAATAACTATACTTAAAACTAGATACATGAAACTTTATAACATTTTTTACAAATTATTTCTATCAAATATAAATAAAGTTACACATTTTTTAAAGTACACACTGACTTTATGGACACCCTGTATTATTGTATTAGAGATATAATTCTATCATCAGGGATTTATTTATCTGATGATGGTAACAGTTCTACGAATCATATGAAGGGATACTAAAGGGAAGTTATGTTTGTGTTACCTTGGAGTCTGGGGAGTAGTAACAATTTTTGCCGCCAGGGGCGGTCATAAGATCCCCATCAACCCCAGGCAATTGGGAATCCTATAACCATCAAAATTCCAGAAAGATCTCAAAATATTTATTTTCATGAATTACAACCAAGGATCTAATTTTAAACTGCTGTTATTAATCCCAGACTTTCATCTTATTACAGTAATCGTATACATATATACAATCGTTATCAAAGAAAACCAAAGATTTTTCAAAATCAAAAACATATAATTCAAGCCTTAAAAAAAATATTGTTAAATTAACTGGCTACGAAAACAAATATAGTAAAATTGAAACTCCATTAAAAAAACACTAATATAATTTAATTTAATATACATTTATTTTTAATTTGCAAATATTAATGTTGAAAAATCGGTTCGAAAATAGTATTATACACATAAAACATAAAAATAATTACTTTATAAACTCAGTTTAATATACAATTTCAGATTTTTTTTGTTATTTTTTTATTATTGTAATTTTTTTAATTTTTCTATTTTGACCCCCTCTCCCTGAAAATGCCGCCCCCTGGCATGTGTCCCTATAAACTCATTTTAATATACAATTTCAGATTTTGTTTGTAAGCTTTTTATTATTTTATTTTTTTTCTACACCCCCCCCCCCCCCTGAAAATACCGCCCCCTGGCATGTGTCCCTATAAACTCATGTTAGTATACAGTTTCAGATTTTTTTTGTTAGCTTTTTATTATTTTATTTTTTTTTCTATTTACAATTTTTAAACCCCCCCCCCCCCACTTATAATGTCGCCCCATGGCAGGTTACTTTATAAATTCATTTTAATATATATTTTCAAATTTTGTTTGCAAGCTTTATATTAATTTAATTTTTTTCTATTCCCCCCCCCCCCCCCCCCTGAAAATACCGCCCCCTGGCATGTGTCCCTATAAACTCATTTTAGTATACAATTTCAGATTTTGTTTGTTAGCTTTTTATTATTTTAATTTTTTATATTTTCAATTTTAATTCCCCTTCTCCCCCCCCCCCCCTGAAAATGCGGCCCCCTGTTACTTGCCCCCCACTTTTCAGAGTTTTTAAAATACGTTTCATTGGACTAGGAAGAACATTGGAAGACTAATTAAAAGTAGTAGGAGGTGTAGTGTGTCTGGCGAGAGAAGTGATGCGTCACGTATGATAATGATGACAGGCCAGAATTATCCCGTATCTCATCTTGTTATGAATAAGACGCTCTCTCTTATCAGATAAACTTATTGTCTCTCCTTATCAGAGTGTCAGTTAGCAATTAACAGCACCCAGCATGTCTTCTATTATTAGGAAGTTCTTCAAGGTAATTCTAACCTCATTATTCTAATTACCTGTGTAATGTGATATTTTAATAATATTTAATTGGTGTCCCCTTGCCAATTATCAGTCAATTATCAACAATTAATCAGTCATCTCATTCCCTTCACCTTATTATAATTGGTCAACAAAAAGAATGTCATGATACCTAAGTTTTAACCTTTTTTACCTAATTTAAAGACACTGATTCCAGAAATGCTGTCGCTTTTCGTCTATCAGGTCTAGTTTTTCTGCTATGTTATCTCTCTCTGTAGGTAGGTGATAGCTACAATAAACATGAAACAATATTTTTATTTAACTTTAAGACACATATTCATTAAAATATTTGCAACACGTATCTAATACATTCTGATTTCAATGTATATTCCCCTTCAAATATTGCAAAACACATTTGGTTTGTTTAAGCTACGCGTCGGTCAGGAGAGAATGAAGCCATGCTTAATTTTTGCTAAAAAAAAATCTGCAACGCAAGTAAAAGCTTTAAGTCATTGCTTGTTTAATCCGTAATTTTGTGATATTTACTCATACTGAGATAAATAGATAAATCAAAGTCTACACACATAAAAAAAAAATTTTTTTTTATTCTACGCGTTTCGAACATTTCATGTTCATCGTCAGGTAATCTACTTTGGAGAAGATGGAGTGGGTGTTTTTTCTTCACCTGCTGTTAGCTGTTAGTTTGAGTAATTTTATTTTTCAGTTTATCTTTTAAATTTGATTTTTGCATTTACTGTCCTCCGAATTGTGTTATTGGCAATGTACCACTCATAGCGGTATAAGATTTGAGTAATTCGAGTTTGTAATATGACAAAGGATTTTATAAATATTTGATTGTATACAATTCTTGTTATTTTTATAACTTTTAACTTGTAATTTGTATTGTAGAAGTTAACCTGATGGTGAACACGAATGTTCGAAACGCATAAAATAAAACAAAAAACTTCTTTTTTATGTTTTAAAAGCTTTAAGGTTTGTGTGTCATAACATTGGATTACAATAACAACCTACAATTGTAATTATAACGCTAGAATGTATGGAAAATATACTCGAAAAATGATTTTCGCAATCAGCATCCCTGCATTAATCTAAATCAGCTTAGAAAGGTTGAGCGCCAAAAAATATGTTGACCAGTCTGATATGATAAGGTGGCCGTGAATCGTAGAAATTATTTCGGTTTTTAATTTTTTTTGTTCATGTATAGATAAAATACTGCTCACTTGTGTTTGTTCTCCTGAAGACGGCGTGGGATAGTTTTAGGGTTTAGTCTTCAAAATAAAGTGTTTCTAAAACTGAGGATAGCGAGGATTCAGGATAAGTGATCCTGAAACATGATCAAAAAGTAATAACACTTTTTGAATGTCCGTCTGTACAATCTAATTTCAATTTTTTTTTTGTGTTTTTTGCATTCTCACGATCATATTTCACAGTTTTGACTATATAGCATTCATTTTTGTATATATAAAAAAAAAAAAGTTATTAAGTAGTCAAAAGCTCTTGAAATGTTGACAGTGACAGTTGACAGAGCCTGTACTATGTCAGGTACTCGTAAAGATCCCCTACTCTAAATTGAGTTAGGCAAAATGTAGGACTCCCAATGTAGAATCACCGATCAAACAAAAAGCCGTTAAACGACTGACGTTATCGCCCGCTAGGGGATCGGTTTAAACAATAAGCTAAGCTTTTAATGTAGTATCTAACTGTAAGGTCCTGCAAGTCATTGTTTATTACAGTCATTGTCCATTCCAGTCAGTATGCCTACTGTGTACTGTGTAGTGTAACCAGTTATACTACACTTTTCTATACTTTTATACTCTCGATTGGTATAATTTATGAAATTGAAACTTGATTATGACCCAATTTTCTTTTTGTTTATTGTTTAAACCGATCCCATAGCGTGTGATAACATCAGCCGTTTACAGGCTTTTTGTTACAGCAGTGATTCTACAGATTCTACATTGGGAGTCTTAAATTGTGCCTAACTCAAGTGCATTTTAAGTAGGGATCTTGAACGAGTACCTGACATCGTACAGGCTCGGGACCGACAACTTAACGTCTTCTCCTAGAGACGACGAACTCAGATTTATTCATCTCTCGCTTGAATAAATCGAGGGCCATGTGGGGATCGAACCTCGGACCTACCAATACAGTTAACCACTGATCTAACCTGGCCCTCGATGATGACCTAAATTGTGTTATTAGTTATAGTAATTAGATATTTGTTTATAGAATTTAAAATACTTACAGTATTTAAAAATACGGTTATTAGGTAATTCTAGTTATTTAAACAGGAAATACATAATTTGCTGCGATTTTTGCTAAAAAATAATCAAAATATATTAAAAACTACATCAAAATCATGGTGCAGCGTAAAAATAATAATTTCGTTCTTTTTCCTGTGATGATGTTAGAAGAAGCACGTCAGAGGCGCAGCCTCCCCTGAGTGAATGTCACTAATCGTGGAATCATTGATTAGTCAATTACTACTTTTCTATTAACTCTCTTAATTTCTCTAATATACTTTCTCCATGTTTGTGGTACAAGATAGATTAGTTGACTAAAGTTTTTATTTACATAGTCCGACAAGTTTCGGTCCTCACTGTCTATTATCAAGGATTATAGTTGTTCAAAAAAAAACATAACTAAAATATAACTCAAGAAAATTCATAAATAAATAAACACTAAATACAACATTCCAATGTCCTAATTTTGTGAAAACTGGAAAAGGTAGGTTGACAAGGAGAGGTTATACACAGGCAATGGTTACCGAGTTTAAAGTTCCTTGTGTAAATCACAGAGGGCAGGCGATCTCTTTATACTCTCTTGCCTGCTTTTTCGTCTTTCCTTCATATAATTTTAAAATTCAAGCCGTGCCTGTTCAGGACAGGCTAATAATCTTGTATGGTCGTTTTCCTGCTGTAGGACCCTTGTATTGTTGATGATAATTTCTTTAGTTAACTTAATGCCATGGGCAGTTGAAGCATGTTCTTTAGGTCCACCTGATGTGAGGTGCATTGTCATCCTTCTTGATAATGTATTAGTAGTAGAACCAACATACACATATTATAGGGACTCACAGTTCCCTGTGTTACACTGATACTCCTACACGATGTTGTTTCTTTGAGTGGAATTTAGTTATGTTTTCTTGCACCATTATAATCCTTGATAATTCTTATTGTCAATAATTATGGTAAAAATTATTGTCAACTAATCTATCTTGTAGGCAACTCAAACCCGTAAGGGCCCCACGGCATTCAGCCGATTTGTAACAAAAAGTGTTTAAAAAAAAAATGTATATGTAAATTGGTTGTATATGTTACAATAAATGGGAATAATAATAATAATCTATCTTGTACCACAAATGTTGTTTCTTTGAGTGGAATTTAGTTATGTTTTTTGCACCATTATAATCCTTGATAATTATTATTGTCAATAAGTATGGTAAAAATTATTGTCAACTAATCTATCTTGTACCACAAATATGCAGAAAGCGTATTAGAGAAATTGAGAGACAGCAGAAAGGTTGAGAAATTAAAATTAGGTATACAATTTAACAAGACATATATATATATATATATATATATATATATATATATTATATCCACTTAAAATTCGAAAAAACGATCCAAACTGGACGCAAATCAGTTCACAAACGAAGAAAAGCAACACACAGAGAAAGAGACACACTTACAAACTCAAATTTTCGGATGATCCGTCTTCAGGAGAAAAGAGAGAATGGGCGACCAAGCACGTTGTAGACGCAACGGCAAGTAACCAACCCGGCAACCGCCAATGCTGCCCCCCGTACCCGGTCTTAAAGTATAGAATTAAGAGAATAAATACACAGAAATCCAGATAAGCAGTACTAGTTGGGTAAATATATAAATTAGATAAAAAATTATAAGCAATAGAAAATAAAAACAAACTATATCAATCAAAAATAATGATAGAGAAAAAATAAATAAATAAATCCAAACATGTTTTTAATATATTTTAATAATACTATATTAAATATTATAATATATATTATTTAAATTATATTAAATTATATTTAAATTATTTAAGTATAATATATTATCATATATATATATATATAATCTTCTTTTTTTTTTTTTGTAGAGAAAGTCGAGTTCTCCATCAAAAGCAGCGCCAGTCATCAGTCACTCAAGGACATCGTCAGATAGCAGTGGATACCACGAAGCCTCCGTCCTTAGCGAATCGCCTTATTCCAACAACAGGTGAGTCGAAGCATCGTCAGAAGGTCTTGTCGGTGACAAAGCAAACCACGACAGGATAGGGTAAACATTTTGAACAACAATCGTCGTCAGGAGAAGAAGCAACTATATATATAGGTCTGTTCTCTAATCGGGGTTCGGTCAATTTTCCAGGATAAAAAATCAAACTCTCGTTGCCAACGTTTCGGTTTTATTTAAATCCTTTTTCATAGGCAGAAGTAAGAATTTTTTTAACTAAGAAAATGAAACTTACATTATTTAAAGGAACAACAATGTTAACCGGACAAAACCTTCGACTAGACAGTCTAGTCGATTTTTTATCCTGTAATATTGACCGAACCCCGATTAGAGAACACACCTATTCTATCAAATGGTCGATATATTATTGAATGTGTTATATATATATATATATATATATATGATCCGAAATGGACAAATACAGTTCAATGTACATAAAGAAATTAAAAACACACACTTACAGTCTCTAATTTTCGGTTGAACCGTCTTCAGGAGATATAAGAAAGGGAAACCAAGCGCACTGGTACAGAAAACAAGCGCTCTGTACCAGTGCGCTTGGTTTCTCTTTCTTATCTCTCCTGAAGACGGTTCAACCGAAAATTAGAGACTGTAAGTGTGTGTTTTTAATTTCTCTACGTTTCTTTATGTACATTGAACTGTATTTGTCCATTTCGGATCGTATTTTCATCAAAAAAGTATATATATATATATATATATATATATATATATATATAATATATCCACTTAAAATTCGAAAAAACGATCCAAATATATATATATATATCTCCCTTACAAGGGAAATGCTAGTCAATGGAACAGTAGTGTTAAGATCTGAAAGCAATTGTAGCCACCTCCAGATCCTTGAGGCGCTGTATATTAAAGATATTCAGCCCTCAATGAATGTTCAGTCCAATGTTAACTGCATTATTCCCATCTGCACAACCTTCGACAGTGCCTTTAAAATAATAAAGGAGACCAACGGTTGATTGGGACTGGATCAGCTGATGTAACAGTTTTGCAACCTCAACCTCAGCGCGACTTTCGAATTGTATCTTAACTGTGCCGTAGTTATTATATTATTATTATTATTATCACTGTAATTGTTATTGTAGCTTAGTTTATTATTACTATATTCTGATTATACTATATTGTACTATAAACCTGATGATGATTTTGAAAATCGAAATCTAGTTAGTAATTGTTATATCAATACAACATTTTTACTGAAGTGTTTTTAAACAGTGACCGAGTGCCTAAATTGTTAGAACATGTCATTAGGACAACTTTTGTGGAAACTTCCCTCCACTCAAAGAGAAATAGTCAGGAGACTGGAAAGGACGAGTATTAAAGTCGTGAATGCGGAAGCTGCCGTTTATTTCAATCAAATATGTTTAAATGAGAATCTGATACCAATTTATACTAATATATATATATATATAAACAAAATTAAAGTTTATGAGGACTCGGCCAGTTCTTCAAGTTCAAATTAAACTCTCATTGTCAACGTTTCGGTCTTTATTTAAAACCTTCATTACAGTCAAAAACCCAACTGATAGTTGACTGTGACGAAGACCGCTTGTTACAGTTGAAAGATCTTAGTCTTGTTTTCCCATTTCTTATTGTGGTTTGATCATATATAAATATCATTTTAAATAATAATAATAATAATCATAATAACACTAGGTATTTTATGATACTTTTGTGGTTCTCTGGGTACTATAATTGTTGTTTGTGACGTTTGTTTTCTGTTGGATGGTGTCCGATGATGTATTTATCTTACTTTACTTATGTTGTTTAATAAATTGTTTTTTAGCCTTGAAAATGCCAAACAAGTTTTGGCGAAACGTCGGCTGATGATCAGGAGTTGTATGTTTTGTGACGAAAGTCCTCAATAACCCCTTATGTGAATTTGAAATATCAGTGGTCGAGAAACTACGAGTATATCAATATAAATATATATATATATATATATATATATAATTAATATTAAAAAGTATGCCTATCTTTAATCTCTCGTACTTCCTTGATATTCTTTCTAAGTTCCGAAAAAATGAATAAAAAAATATTTTGTTAAACATGTTTTAAATTGATAACGTTAAACAACAGATTTTCTTTTTTTTTGATTGATATACTATTGTTTTTTTTTACTTTTTCAGATGTCAATTTTTTGTTAGCAGCCTTCCTGATTCATTGCCCAGAAGAAGTAAACTGCCTTCAAGCAGTAGCGGCGGAGGTACACATAGCAATGGTGCTAGTAATCTAACAGCAGGAAGTGGAGCTTTGTCGAAGAGTCTAGGCAATCTGACTCAACCTGAGGTCAACCATAAGAAGAAGATCAAGCCGGCGTCTAGTACCAGCAATCTCCTCGCACCAGGTACGTATCTATATATATACATATATTATAAATATATATCATGACTCAGCCTGAGGTCAACCAAAAGAAGAAGATCAAGCCGGCGTCTAGTACCAGCAATCTCCTCGCACCAGGTATATCTATATATATACATATATATATATATATATATATATATATGATCAAACCACAATAAGAAATGGGAAAACAAGACTAAGATCTTTCAACCGTAACAAGCGGTCTTCATCAGAGTCAAAAACCCAACTGGGTTTTTGACTCTGACGAAGACCGCTTGTTACGGTTGAAAGATCTTAGTCTTGTTTTCCCATTTCTTATTGTGGTTTGATCATTGATTGTTGTTTCACGTGTTTATGTGAAATCTTTTTATCTATATATATATATATATATATATATGATTCGTTGCGATGTTGACCAATGGAAGTGGAGTTTACAGGTCCGTGCGTAAGGTCCCAGTTGCCCGCTGCTCAGCAAAAAGCCTTTGCGTTCTGCCAATAGGTATAGAGGTTGCACAGTCCCTCTGTGTTAAATGATGTTTGGCAGAAAACATTAGCCTCACTTTACAGTGAACTCCTGTTCCCTTTATACTTTTTATTTTTGTGGTGGTTGGGTGTTGTTGTTGTTTACGCTTTCTGTTACGGATATTGCTAGATTTTTAAATGATACTCTCGGTTGTTTACTGCGAAAAGCAGCCTTCATCTCCATGCCAACAGGGGTAGAGGTTGCACAGTCCCTCTTAATTATTAAAAGATGCTGACACTGGATTCCAACTTCTTCTCGTAGAAACATCTTCAAGTTGTAGGTTTTGTTAGATGTTAGTTTCCTCTTCGGTTTCTTATGTTCATAGAAAATATATATATATCATGACTCAGCCTGAGGTCAACCATAAGAAGATCAAGCCGGCGTCTAGTACCAGCAATCTCCTCGCACCAGGTACATATATATATATATATATATATGATCAAACCACACACCAGAAAACATCATGGTGAAAGGTTGAGATGAGTGGGAGAGAAGAGTGGTATTTTAAAAGGGTGAAAGTGCAGGAAAGGACTAATGTCCAGAAAGGGATGTTTGGGGAAACAGAGGAGAACAGTAAGAAAGAGGTAAAAAAAGAGTAAAAAACTCTCCCAGCGAATTGGAGTCCGGTAGTATTTATAAAATTCTGTGCAAAAATTGCTATAAAATTTATATTGGTGAAACTAGTAAATCATTAAAGACACGTGTAAAACAACACCAATACAACGTAAGCAGACAGGAAAAAAGTAGTCCTTATTCTTGCATATTAAAAATGAAAATCATCATATTGATTGGACAGGAGCTAAATTTATTACCTATGAAAAATCAATGTTGATAAGAAATATTATTCAATCTTCTCTAATTAAATTTAATAGATCAAATATTATAAACATTAGTAAACGGTCTCTTCAAACTTGATACTTTCGTCACGAGGGCAATAGCCTCTTCAAAGAGGGTTGACAGCTAGCGGATAGTTTTTTACTTTTTCTTACTGTACTCCTTTGTTTCCCCAAACATCCTTTTCTGGACATTAGTCCTTTCTTGTTGCCTGTTTATTGCTGTGTTGTTCTTCATTATCTCTATTGCCTCGTGGATTTGTAATCTATTGTAGTCATTCATCTGTTTGATGATTCTCGTGTTTTCTGTAAGGTCCTCCCGGGTCAGCTCTGTGTTGTGTTTGTCGAGGGTGTGCTTTTTTATGGCCCATATATATATATATAATATATAATATATATATATATATATAAAGATTTCACATAAACACGTGAAACAACAATCAATGATTAAACCACAATAAGAATGAGAAACAAGACAAGTCTTGTTTTCCCATTCTTATTGTGGTTTAATCATTGATATATATATATATATAGTAGTTTTATTGGCCCTGGTTCTAGTCTTGAGTAGGTGATTGGTCCTCCCGGGTCAGCTCTGTGTTGTGTTTGTCGAGGGTGTGCTTTTTTATGACTCCACTTTGCAGGTGCATTGTTAGACGTCTTGATAAGGTTGTCCTCGTCATTCCGATGTATTTGGCGTTAGCCAGGAGCTCACACTCTCCTTTCGTACATCTATACTCGTAAATGACGTTGACTTTCTGTATAGTATATGTGGTGGTGTTGGGGCTATTTCTTATTACCAGATTGGTTGTTGTTTGAGTTCCCATGTGGACGATGTTTTATACGCCCTGTGTATGAGGGCATGTATAGTCCCGGTCCTATACCTTTCTGGGTACTTTGGTAGCAGCCCTTCAGATATACATGCTTTGTTGAACACGACAGAGTAGTTCCTGTCTATAAGTTTCTTCTCGAGAACTTCTATTTGCCGAAAAACAGCTTTTTCATTGTTAGAACAACGGTTGAGGTGGTCTGCAATTGTAGTCGACGCGTTACGATCACTTTCCGTGGTCATCTTCAGGACATCAATCAGGTGGGGTGGGTGCGATATGGGTCTTATACGTTGTAGTTGATGCAATATTCGAGCCAATGAGATGACAGTATTCAATATTGTAGTTTTATTGGCCCTGGTTCTAGTCTAGAGAAGTTGATTGGTCCCCGAGTAGTCGGAGGGTCCTCGTAGTACCGGTTTGTTGCCTGTTTATTGCTGCGTTATTCTTCCTTATCTCTATTGCCTCGTGGATTTGTAATCTATTGTAGTCGTTCATCTGTTTCATTATCCTCGTGTTTTCTGTTAGATCTTCTCGGGTCAGCTCTGTGTTGTTTGTCGAGGGTGTGCTTTTTTATGGCTCCACTTCGCAGGTGCATTGTTAGGCGTCTTGATAATGTAGTCCTCGTCATTCCGATGTATTTGGCGTTAGCCAGGAGCTCACACTCTCCTTTCGTACATCTATACTCGTAAATGACGTTGACTTTCTGTATGGTATATGTGGTGGTGTTGGGGCTATTTCTTATTCCGTGTCCTGAAGATGACCACGGAAAGTGATCGAAACGCGTCGACTACAATTGCTGACCACCTCAACCGTTGTTCTAACAACGAAAAAACTGTTTTTCGGCAAATAGAAGTTATCGAGAAGAAACTTATAGACAGGAACTACTCTGTCGTGCTCAACAAAGCATGTATATATATATATATATATATATAACACTTTTTCGATGAAAATACTATCCGAAATGGACATATACAGTTCAATATACATAAAGAAAGATAGAGAAATTAAAAACACACACTTACAGTCTCTAATTTTCGGTTGAACCGTCTTCAGGAGAGATAAGAGAGGGAAACCAAGCGCACTGGTACAGAAACGGTTGGAGACCAACAGTGAAAATTAGAGACTGTAAGTTTGTGTTTTTAATTTCTCTATGTTTCTTTATGTACATTGAACTATATATATATATATATATATATATACAGAAAAATCACAATAAATAAACACGTGATGCAATCAGTGAAGTTTAAACCACAATGAAAAATGGAAAACAATAGAAATAAATGCTCTGAGGCATTTCAATTTATGTCATCAGAGAGTAAACAAAGTAAAAACTGAGAAGCTAACATAAAGGTAATAGAGAAAGAAAAATAAAACAGCTGGAAACTCAATATGACAATATAGCTTGATAAGCAAAAAAAAAACAATAAAATTAAACAATGCAGGTCTAAAAATAAGAAATTAAATTATAAATCAAAGTTAAATAAAAAAATATATAAATGAAAAATTTAAATTTAACAAAACATAAGTTATATTATTTGAATTAACAATCTAGTCTGAGTTCATGTCCAAAGATACTCGTACATTTCCAAGATCGCCCCCAGGTCCAATTTGATTATATATGCCTTCAATTAAGAATTCATCTAATTTAAATAGCCTCTGACTTATATTGATTAGTTTTTAAATATCATTAGTATTAAGTATCATTTTGAAAAACTAATCAATATAAGTTAGGGACCATTTAAATTAGATGAATTCTTAATTCAAGGCATAGTTAAGCATATTGGATCTGGCGTGATCTTGGAAATGTATCGTTCAGTAAGTATGTTTGTAATGTCCTGTATGTCTGTTTGAAATGCCCAGTATATCGTCCAGTATGTCTGTTTGTAATGCCCGGTATATCATCCTGTATGTCTGTTTGTAATGCCCAGTATATCATCGTGTATATCTGTCTGTTTTTAATGCCCAGCATATCATCCTCTATGTCTGTTTGTAATGTCCTGTATGTCTGTTTGTAATGCCCAGTATATCATCCTGTATGTCTGTCTGTTTGTAATGCCCAGTATATTATCCTGTATGTCTGTTTGTAATGCCCAGCATATCATCCTGTATGTCTGTTTGTAATATCCAGTATGTCTGTTTGAAATGCCCATTATATCGTCCAGTATGTCTGTTTGTAATGCCCAGTATATCATCATGTTGTCTGTTTGTAATGCCCGGTATATCATGGTGTATGTCTGTTTGTAATGCCCATTGTTTTGATTGCAGCTGGGAGAAAGAAACGCCCAGCACCGCCTCCTCCGCCAAGCATGAAACCAGTCCAAGAAGACAAAGTAAGGGAATCAGAAGAAAGCAAAGCAGAAGAAGTCAAAGAAGAGCCAAAGATGGAAGCAGAAGAGAGTTTGAAGGAGCCGGCGGTAGACTTGAGACCGGTTGAGAGTAGTGTAGAGAGTAGGCCTGTACCAGGTAGGCGCCCTTGTAGATGTAACACAGACTTGCACCCGCTTGTCGAGCAACCTTTCAGCTATAGCTATACCCCTGTGAGGCAGGGGCTGGACCAAAGTGGAGCTGTTTGTAGTCTGATTAGGAGGTTTGATGCCTATTGTTTGAGCGGTAGTCAGAGTAAAGTGTGTTTAGCGGAGACCAAGTCACGCATAGACCCCAGTAGTTGGTATACTAGCCAGAATCATTGTAACAGCCAAGAGGTCTCACAAACAGACTCTGGCACAGTCCTTAGCCGTCCTTTAAATACCCAAACACTTATTAAAAGCCATCACGTGTCACAAACAGACTCTGGCACAGTCCTTAGCCGTCCTTTAAATACCCAAACACTTATTAAAAGCCATCACGTGTCACAAACAGACTCTGGCACAGTCCTTAGCCGTCCTTTAAATACCCACACACTTATTAAAAGCCATCACGTGTCACAAACAGACTCTGGCACAGTCCTTAGCCGTCCTTTAAATACCCACACACTTATTAAAAGCCAACAGGTTTCACAAACAGACTTTGACACAACAACATACTTTGAATACCCACACACTTATTAAAAGCCAACAGGTTTCACAAACAGACTTTGACACAACGATGAATAGCCCTTTAAAAACCCAAACACTTATTAAAAGCCAACAAATACCACAAACAGACTCTGACATTACTCTGAATAGTTCTTTAAATACCCACACACTTATTAAAAGCCATCACGTGTCACAATCAGGCTCTGACACAACCCTCAACAGTACTTTGAATACCCAAACACTTATTAAAAGTCTACAAATACCACAAACAGACTCTGACATAACTCTCAATAGCCCTTTGAATAACCAAATACTTACTAAAAGCCAACAAATACCACAAACAGCTGAAGAAAGAACACTAAACAGTCCTTTAAATACACAATCAGTTGTTAAAAGCCAAAATGAAATAAAAACAGAAGAAATAGTAACGCTTAATTCTCATTTAGATGACGAAGTATTTTCCAAAAACCAAAAAAAATTGCAAAATAATAAAAAAGAGGTTGTTTATAATGGTGTAAGTGACGAAGTATTTACTGAAAATAAACAAACATTGTTAGATAATAAGAGTGAAAGAATGACAGGTGAAAGTAATGGTAAGTCAGTGATAGAGAATGAAGAGTCATTGGAGAATGACGGTAGTGACTCATCTATAAAGGGGTATTTACAAAAGCGGTGTCACTTTACAAAACAAGATACAATTGAAATCGGATGCAGCTGGGCACAAGATGGCAACCGTGAAGATAATCAAGACAGTCAACCAGTGGACAATGAATCATCAGAAAACTTCAGACATGAACAAGACAGTGATGATGAACTGAGTTTAACTTTAACTATAGATTCGTCGAATTCTGTTGTAGAAAATACAAGCAGTTCTATTGAAAACCCTACCAGTTATATGTTGGAAAGATTTAAAAATGATTTATATCGGGAAAATGAAGATGAATTAGTTGAAAGGGTTAGTGAAGATGGCAATTGTGTTGTTAATATCTTCCAAAGACATCCTTCTGCTGTTATTGAAGAACAAAGGAGAGATAGCCTCTTCAGTATTTCAACTGATTTAATAGTAGACAATGTCAATGAAATCTTCAGTAAAGTTTTAGATAATGAATCGATTTCTTGTCATGATGACAATTCCAGGAAGAATTCCTTAAATGAAGATGTTTTACTAGAACCTAATCAGTTTGGTTCGTTTGAAGATGAACTAAAATGTAGAACTTTTTCCTTGGAATCAAATAAAGATAATAATTTTGAAACTATAAACAATAAAACTACCAACTTTTATGAAAGCAATAATACTGTTGATGAAATTTCAAACTGTTTTGATGTTGTAAAACAAAATGAAATAGAAGCAAAACATTCGGGTAAATTGAAAACAAGAAAGGAAACAACTTCAATAGAAAATGATAAAAAGATAGATCGTTTAAAAAAATTAAAAGGTATTTCAAATACAATTGTTGAAAGTGAAATAAACGGTTTAAATGAATTGAAAGTGAAAATGAAGCAATTTTGGTGGAAAGTGACCATTTGAAGGAAAATTTAAATGAAAAATTAGATATATGAAACAATCAAAGGAATTAATTGATAAAAGATGATGTTAAAAATAAAATGAAAAGGATATTTCAAATACAATGTGAAAGTAAATGAAACTTCAAATGAATTGACAATAGCTTTGGAAATCAATCATCAGGGGAAAGTTCCATTGATTTAAATATATTAAAAACTGATGATGAAGGAAAAATGAATATCACTTCAAACATAAGCAAGAATAGTGACTCTAGAACAGATAGCTTTGGAAATCAATCATCAGGGGAAAGTTCAACTGATTTAAATATATTAAAATCTGATGATGAAGCAAAAATGAATATAGCTTCAAACATATGCAAGAATAGTGACTCTAGAACAGATAGCTTTGGAAATCAATCATCAGGGGAAAGTTCAACTGATTTAAATATATTAAAATCTGATGATGAAGCAAAAATGAAAATGGCTTCAAACATATGCAAGAATAGTGACTCTAGAACAGATAGCTTTGGAAATCAATCATCAGGGGAAACTTCAACTGATTTAAATATATTAAAAACTGATGATGAAGGAAAAATGAATATGGCTTCAAACATATGCAAGAATAGTGACTCTAGAACAGATATCTTTGGAAATCAATCATCAGGGGAAACTTCGACTGATTTAAATATATTAAAATCTGATGATGAAGCAAAAATGAATATGGCTTCAAACATATGCAAGAATAGTGACTCTAGAACAGATAGCTTTGGAAATCAATCATCAGGGGAAACTTCGACTGATTTAAATATATTAAAAAGTGATGATGAAAGACAAATGAATATGGCTTCAAACATAAGCAAGAAAAGTGACTCTAGAATACATACATTTGGAAATCAATCATCAGGGGAAACTATGACTGATTTTAATATATTAAAAACTGATGATGAAGGAAAAATTAATATGGCTTCAAACATAAGCAACACTGAAGTTGGCAACAGATTAATATGTTTTGATAATAATGATATTTATGAAGATATTGATCTGAAAGAAAAAAAAGCTGATGATGATGATATGGTTGAAGATATAGTTAATTATAATCCTGATGATACAATGGATTTGAATTCAGCAAAGAAGCAGTTTCCTTGGTTGAAAACTAAAAGAGTTGATATTGATAAGAAAAAAGAAGGTGAAAGTGATAAGAAGATTGTGAGTATTTTGAAGGTGAACTATTGCCAGTGCTCTAGTCCTGATGTTGAGTATATTACTGAAAGTGAGTTGGCAAGGCGAAGTCGTAAGTGTGGAAAGTGTGTGAGCTTTGTGGAGCCCTTTGAGGAGGACTTGTTTGCTAATCAGTTTATAAATGAACTCCTCAAAAGGAAAGGGGATTATGTTTAAGAGGCAGACTAAAGCTATGCTCCACCTCTCAAGTCCTGTGTGCCAGATATACTTGTTCTGCGTATTAATCATTCCCTCATCATCTACTCATTAGTTTTTATATATATATATATATTAGTGTACTTTGGTAGCAGTCCTTCGGATATACATGTTTTGTTAAACACGACAGAGTAGTTCCTGTCGATAAGTTTCTTCTGGAGAACCTCGATTTGCCGAAAAACAGTTTTTTCGTTGTTAGAACAACTGTTGAGGAGGTCTGCAATTGTAGTCGACGCGTTTCGATCACTTTCCGTGGTCATCATCAGGACATCAATAGTGGTGGGGTGGGTGGGATGAGGGTATTATACGTTGTAGAGGGTGCAATAGTCGAGCCAATCGGATGATAGTATAGAATATTATAGTTTTATTGGCCCTGGTTCTGGTCTAGAGTAGGTGATTGGTCCCCGAGTAGGCGGAGGGTCCCTCCCTACTCGGGGACCAATCACCTACTCTAGACCAGAACCAGGGCCAATAAAACTATAATATTCTATACTATCATCCGATTGGCTCGACTATTGCACCCTCTACAACGTATAATACCCTCATCCCACCCACCCCACCACTATTGATGTCCTGATGATGACCACGGAAAGTGATCGAAACGCGTCGACTACAATTGCAGACCTCCTCAACCGTTGTTCTAACAACGAAAAAACTGTTTTTCGGCAAATCGAAGTTCTCCAGAAGAAACTTATCGACAGGAACTACTCTGTCGTGTTTAACAAAACATGTATATATATATATATATATATATATATATATAATATAAACAAAGAAACATAGAGAAATCAGAAGAACACACTTACAGTCTCTAACCCTCGGCTTGAACCGTCCCCAGGAGAGATAAGAGAGGGAAACCAAGCGCACTGGATCAGAGACGGTTGGAGAGTTGGAGGGTCTCCAACCGTCTCTGATCCAGTGCGCTTGGTTTCCCTCTCTTATCTCTCCTGGGGACGGTTCAAGCCGAGGGTTAGAGACTGTAAGTGTGTTCTTCTGATTTCTCTATGTTTCTTTGTTTATATTGAACTATATTTGTCCGTTTTGGATCGTATTTCCAACGAAAAAAAGTGTATATATATATATATAAACTTTAACACAGGAAAGAACACAGAAAGGCATTACAGAACTCACTTCGATATTTCGACATTCGTCATCATCGGGAAGAAGTGAAGCAAACTGCTACTCAATATATATATATATGATCAAACAAGAAAATGAAAAGGGGGAAATATATATATATCTTTTATATATAAATGTATTTATTTGTGTATTTTGGGAGCAGACCTTCCATTCATACATGTTTCATTAAATGCCTTGCTTAATTTTTAGTCTAGTCCAAACTCTGCATACCTTTTCTAATAATTATAATTTTTCTAATAGCTTTTTTAAACATTGTTGTGACTGTAGCCTAGAACATATAATATATATATATATATATATATATATATAATATATTTAGTCGAAGTGAGAAACATTCGGGTAATTGGTATATATTTTACCTGAAAGATTGAAAAATTATATTACAAAATTAAAAAGGCTACGCAGAAAACGGACTAGACTAAACATAAGCAAGGAATTTATATATATATATTATATATATATATACATGGCATGAGAAAAAAAATCTAAGATCCTTGAACCGTAACAAGCGGTCTTTGTCAGAGTCAAAACCCAACTGTTAGGTAGCTATACAGAGAAAGAGACGCACTTAGCTCCTGTCAAATCAATATGATGATTTTCATTATTTATATGCAAGAATAAGGCACTACTTTTTTCATGTCTTCTTACCTTTGTTTTCCCAAACATCCCTCTCTGTAGATTTGTACTTTCCTGCACTTTGTACCCTTTTAAAATACCACTCTTTTCTCCCACTCTTGTCAGCCCCTCACCAAGATGTCTCTGCATCTAGTGTTTCAGTTGGGTTTTTGACTCTGACGATGACTGCTTGTTACGGTTGAAAGATCTTAGTCTTGTTTTCCCATGCATATTGCGGTTTGATCATATATATATATATATATTTCACAATTAAAATAAATATCGATGTGAGTTATGTCTGTGTCTTTCTGTGTGTTTCCTTCGTTTTGAATTTTTTTTATATATATATTTCGTTGAATAACTGGCCATATTTCACTGATGTCATTTTCTTCACCAGTTTTTCGAGTTTTCTGAATACCTTCTTCTTTCCTTCATCCAAACTTTGGAGAATGTTAATTAAGTAGTAACCGACATGTTTCAACTGGCTTCCAGTCATCTTCAGGGTAATTACAAAAATTGTTTAAGTCTTTAAAGGTAGTATTAAGGTACAGTTTACAGTAATCGTTTAACGTGGCTCTAGTCCAAAGATTACTGTAAACTGTGTCTTAATACCACCTCTAAAGACTTTAAATTTTTTAATTACCCTGAAGATGACTGGAAGCCAGTCGAAACATGTCGGTTCCACCTTAATTAACATTCTCCAAAGTTTGGATGAAGGAAAGAAGAAGGTATTCAGAAAACTGGAAAAACTGGTGAAGAAAATGACATCAGTGAAATATGGCCAGTTATTCAACGAAATATGTTTGAATGAAGGACTGCTCCCAAATTTTACAAATATATATATATATATATATATATGAGGTATGATGAAAAAAGTAAGGAACTTTTTCCATTTAGCGTGCTATGTAGACTATAATTTAAAAAATTTCTTTGTTGTGTTGGCTCACCTGTCACCATCATTTTGTCCATACAGCTTGTGTTGTTTTTATCTGAGAGGTATAAAGGTTATACTCGTTAGATTGTTTGCTGTTGAATAACTTATCGAGATTTGGAATGGGTTATTGTTTAAACTTTAAACCGATCCCTCTAGCGGGTTAAAAACATCAGTCCTTTACGGTCTTTTTGTTTGTATCAGTGATTCTATATTGGGAGTTCTAAATTTTGCCTAACTCAAGTGTATTTAGAGTAGGGGATCTTTAACGAGTACCTGACATCGTATAGGCTCGAGACCGACGGCTTAAAGTCCTCTCCAAGGGGAGAAACAATATGTTGCATTCTGCCAGTAAATAGTAATAGACAAAAAGGAACCTTGTTGCTATTTCCACAAAGGATAGTATCCATACAATTTGCCTTGTCACTTGTGTAATTAAACCAGATTCCGAACAAGATGGACTCTTGAAAAACTGGCAAACCGGCTAACACACACACTTTCTTACAAAACTACTATAGAAATATAAAATTATTTTTAAACACAATTCTTAATTTTACTATTAAGCTAATCTAAAATCACTTTATCCTTTGATTATCTTTGATTTTCCTCATTTTTTGTATTAATCACCATTTTACTTATTGTTAGGTTGTTTTTTTTTATGTCAGTGACGTCAGTTTGTTTTGCTTTTGTCGTTCTCCCTTGTTGAAGGTTTACATGAAATATCACCAGTTAAATTCCATACCAGATACATATAAATTATTTTTAAACTATTTTAAATAATTTTCAAAATATTTTTAATTTTAAAAATAATTTGTATAAACAAACGTTATGAACGAGCACACTGTGTATACACAATTCACTATTTTGTCATTTTTAGTGATTTCCAATATTGAAATTAGATATTTAATTAAAATTAGCAATTTTTTTAATATTATCGTATTGAAATATTAAATCGAGAATCAATCAACATTTTGAACAATGGTTCATCATCACGAGAAGTACATGAGTTCATAGCAGAGAAATAATCAATGTGCAGTTTGTTTTGATTTTTAATTTGCCTATTTCAGAACATCCACCTAGCTACATTACCTCTCCTCTTCTTTGACTATTGTTTGATATAAGCGTTTTTTTTATTATTTTACGCTTTAATAAGCCCGATTAGTCGACATTTTTGTGCTTTGATTAATAAATGTATCAAAATAATACTTTTCTTTATGTTATATTAATGTTCGACAGGTGTCACACTATTCTTATATATTTTTACAAACTTGTTTTTTTTTCACGCACTCCAAACAGCTGTTTTGAAGGTCACAACCGCCATTTTTGCAAATCATCACAAAGTAATTAGCATAACTTCCAATATCACTAATTGCATTATTTCCAAGCAATTCAAAGCACTAAGGAAAAATACACTTTATTTAAAAAAATATTAATTAAATTAATTATAAACATTAAATTTATATTTTATTTTATCACATATTTTTTATGTACTTTTTATTATGCGTTTTATCTAGTCATATGTAACTAAGTACTAGCTATTTAGGTAGGCAGAGAACTATGTAATTTATAACAAATCAATCTGTGAGGATGTCTATGAACATCGATGAAACGTCAGCTTTAAAGCGTTGACTCATGGCAATAATTCTTATTATTTCTATGTGCTTGTTCAGCATGTTGTAAAGGTCAACTAGTGATTCATTACAGGTCAATTCTACCTCCAAATCGGACGTAATTAAATAACAGGTCGTCATTGAACAAAGTATTATGATTAGATAAATTTGACCTTAAAGATTCTTTCTGATAATTTATAGGTCAATATCAAATAATAGATTACTAAAAGTTAAGTAATGCTATTTGATATATTATTGTATATAATTTTTCCCTGGTAGGTCATTAAAAGTCAATTTGACCTATAGGTCATGATAGGTCAATGGTGATTTCCTAGTACTACTCTAGCCATATGCATTCCAAAATATGTGTCTATGCAACATAAAAGTTAAAACTCAAAAACGTAAAAATAATACCGATAGTACAGCAGAATATATTTGGTAAATATTAGAATTTATTCTCTAACAGTCAAGCAATCTCGGTTTGTTTTATCTAAATTATTTATTTTATATCAAATGTTCCTTAGTTTAATATCCATACATCGTTTTAGTATACATTGTATATAAATATATATTCATAAAAAAAAAAAAGTTAACAAGAGCTTCGGGCAGGTCCGAAGTGACGTGACCCGACTCGACCCGAGTTGGGCTTAGACGCATGGGCAGGCATAGGATCTTTCTTATCTCTAATACAGAGTAAAGAAAAACAAATTTTAGGAAAATCTGTCTTGAGGAGAAAAGTGACAGGGAGTCCTAATACGTTGTTAGGTCCTGCTATGTCTTTTCTCCTGAAGATGGATTTTCCGAAAATTTGACTTTGTAAGTATGTTTGTTTACTCTTCATCGATTTTGTGTACCCATGTTGAGCTATATACATAAAACATGATCATAGTGAACATAGTCATATAAACTATATTGGAGAAAATATTAAATCTCCACACAAAAGAGTTTATTGTGAAAAACTAAATAAAGCGTTTCAAACATTTGATGTTCTTCTTTAGGTTACATCTGCTCTACTAGGATGGTTATTTGGTGGGTGAGACCAAACAAGGACTCCAAACAAAGCAGATGTAACCTGAAGAAGAACATCAAGTGTTCGAAACGCATTGTTTGGTTTTTTATAATAAACTTTTTTGCGTGAACATTTAATACTTTCCCCAAAATATGAGTAAATACCACACTGTAAGAGATTACACAAATAATGAATCATATAAACTACATTAGGTGACTGAGGAATACGTAGTTGTATATATGTAGTTGTAGGAACAAGTTTGGTATCCCTTGTAGAGGTGCAGGAAAAAATCCCCCTCAAAAAATTCTTCCACCACCCCCCCACCCCCCCACAAAAAAAAAAAGAAATGAATCTTTTTTTGACTAGAAGTAGTATATTAAACGATACCAAATTACCAAAAAAATATAATAAAACTTCTGGAAAATCAAAATAATTTTTACAGGTTATTATATTTATTTAAACAAAAACTGTCAAATAGGACAATATAAAAATACTGAAGTAAATCAAATTCAATAAAATTGCAAGTAACGGTTACTTGCCGTTGCGTCTACAACGTGCATTGTCTCCCTTTCTCTTTTCTCCTGAAGATGGATTACCCGAAAATTTGAGTCTGTAAGTGTGTTTCCTTATTCTGTGTGTTACTCTACTTGAATTTTGAACTCGTGTTCATATATATACGTTTCACGCTGAATCACAAACACAGAACTAAGGAACAAACAGACTTAATAATTAGTAATTCTTAACTAACTGGACTTAAATGGAGACGGTTGGGTCTCCAACTGTCGCTTCACAAGTGCGCTTGGTGTCCTTATCTCAACTCTCCTGATAACAGTTCAACCGAAAATTAGAGACAGTAAGTGTGTTTCTTCCTTAGTTCTGTGTTTTTGATACATCGTAAAACGTTTGTTGTCCTTTTGGATCGTTTTCCTGTTTACAATATATATAAACTATATTGACACAAAGAACACTCAGAAATGAAGCAGAAACTCACTACTACAGGGTGATTGAAAAGTAACTCCCTATTTTAAAAAAACTATAATTTATTTTTAAAATATAATTTCTACAATTAATGAATATGAGAAGGAAGTATAATGCATGGGCTTTTATTTAAAATTCGATATGGGCGCCTTTATTTGCCACCAGCTTCTCAAGTCGACCAGGAATCGCATCAACTGATTTCGCAAGAAACTCTTGTGGGATGGAAATCATAACTTCTCGTATTCGCCCTTCAAGTTCTTCCAAATTCAGATTTAAATAAATCTGAAAGGAAAACAAGAACAGAAATTAAATTGCCATACATTAAGTAATATATACACAAAATTGAGATTTAATTGAGATTTAAAATAAATTGTATTTATTTTAAAATAGGGAGTTACTTTTCAATCACCCTGTATATTTCGATGTCCTCGTCATGAGAAAGATAGAAACGAGTCGCTCCGCAGGCAGACAACGACTCGTGTATATATATATTATATA
>JAPFBL010000639.1:115000-122500 GCA_026182355.1 Hermatobates lingyangjiaoensis
GGGGTGTTTCTTTGTCACGAACTGTGAAACTCTCTCCCACATTCCCAAGATCTTCCAATTTTCAAAGGTAAACTGAGAACTGAGTGGGCCATAGAAAAAAGAAATGTACATATTTATAAATGACCTGATACTACAATTGGCTGTTCCTCGTATCTCAAATTTCACTCGTATTTCAAAAACAAAATTTTGCTCATTTTACAGCTCGTATCTCAAATAACTCGTATGTTGGGGCACTCGTATCTCGAGGTACCACTGTATTCTCTTTTCCGAATGACTCGAGAAAAACTCGCCGTATTGAACTTTGGCAAGGGTTTTGAGCGTATTCATGAATCTTTAGCAGTCTTCACATTATGCCTCATGACCTTGATAGATAACTTAAATCGAGTTGCTAATATACAAAAATTTTACTGTTTTTTTTGTTTTTTTGGATCAAAGTTTCTACAACTTCTACCATGTTCTTTCAACAGTTAAACTTTTGTTTGTTGTTTACATTTTTCATAAGTAAGATAGTATTTTTATTATGCAATAAAACGATTAAGTCAGTTTAATGTGTTAATTCAAAAAAAAAAAAAAAAAAACAATAAACATTCAAAAATTTAGCTTGCGTATATGTTTTGAAGAATTAGCTGGCCGGATGTGGGCCGTGAAAGGAAGTTTGTCCACCTCTGATGTAGTGTGATAAGTACAGTCTCAAACGATTAATCTGTAACCGAACAGAAAAGAGTGTGTGTGTGTGAGTGAGTGCCTTTCATATCCCCCCCCCCCCCCACCTCAATTATCTGAACCTTTAACCCAATTAACGAAATCTAATCCATCTTTCTTTATTATCTAATTATTAAGCATGACTTTTAACTTTAATCTAATTACATATTTGTTTACATAATTATAGTTGATTATCTTTCATTAGTGTTTATTTTAATTAACTTTTAATAATCCATGCGTAGTTTTTTTTGTGTTTCAACTAACATATTAACGTTTGTATTTAAACAAGTGTGTGACTAATACCGTTTTGTTTTCTTTCGGTTGAAGGTATTTTGATTTCTAACTAATCTTTTTAACTAATTGTTTGTCTTGTAATAGTTTTTGTTTTGTTTTTTTTTTTTTTTTAATATTTTTGGTGTTTTGGTAATTAATCGCCTACTGACATATGATATCCAGTTTAATTTGAAACTTAAGACTCTTGTCTCAATCGTTTGTCGACATTTAATGCCTGATTATTTATATAATTTAATCGGATGACAACGCTCGATTATAGCTGTATTATAATTGCGTAAAGAGAACTGTAGCAAGACATTTATCAATTGAGAGAAGTCAAAATATAGGGCAAAGTCGAATACCGCAAATCACTATGTCGATCACGATGTTTGGTCAAACAAAACATTGACCATTCGATGTTTATTTGGGCCGGAATGAAAGTGGTATATACAAATAGTATACATATGTTAATACTAATAATTATGGTATTATGATAAGTCCATTAATTCTACATGGTTCATCCCAAGTATTACATACATGCGTATTGTTTGTATTAAACATAATATTTTTTCGGAAATTATAATAATTGATAATACTAAGACTTTATCATTAATATTAATATAATACATATTAATTATGTAACAACGTTTATTTGAAAAAAATACTATTCAAAACTCATTGACAAATTGTGTGACATTGTTATTTGAGGGATCATATTTTTATCGTAGAAAAACACACTTACAGTCTCTAATTTTTTGTTTAACCGTTATTAGGGAGAGATGATATAGGGACATCATGTGCACGCGCGAAGCGACGGTTGGAGCACTTTGCAAGTGCGCTTGGTTTCGCTATCTCTTCTTACTTAATGAAGGTTAAACCGAAAATTAGAGACTGTAAGAGTGTCAAGTGTGGTTTCTATTTACTGTGTACCTATAGTTTGCTCTAAATATATTTTGCCCTTTGTGTGTTGTTTTCTTTATATTAATATATATGTATATATATATTATATATATATATATATATATATATATATATATATATATATTCAGGTAACTCACCACAAATTAAAGAAGATAGTCGCTCTGAGGCCTTTCGCTCTCACGTCATCAGAGAGCAAGTGAATACAAGTTGTAAGCAGGTTATGAATTTTGATTTAAAGAAGGAGTAAGATTGGCATCAATCTTCTTTACTTTACTTCTTCACTTTACTTCTTTACTATCTTCTTTAATTTGTGGTGAGTTACCTGAATATTTATATCACGTGTTATTGTGACAATTTTCTACACACACACACATATATATATATTTCGTTGCAAATACGATCCGAAACGGACAAATATAGTTCAATGTAGAAAAAGAAACATAGAGAAATCAAAAGCACACACTTACAGTCTCTAATTTTCGGTTTGAACTGTCTTCAACCTTCGGTTTTATTGAGACTAAGTGTGTGCTTTTGAATTTCTCTATGTTTGTTTTTATGCATTGAACTATGTATATATATTATAAAAGTATTGTTTTCTTGACCACAAATTAATAACAAACACTTTTTCTTCTTCTCGGAATTTGGTCAGGGTTAATATACGGAATCACCTTTTTGCCAACGTTTCGTCTTTATTTTAAGACATCCTCTGAGCTATAAACTAACAAAAAAACAAAAAAACAATGTACATTTGTCATTTCTACTTTACAATCATCATAACAAATCAAAAAACTTACTTACTCAAGGCTAGCTTCTATTAGTTTATATTGGCACGGATTAATTGTAATAAAAAACATTGTTTTCATTAAATGTCGCTGGTTAGCAGCACATGCAATGACAGATAACGGTTTTGTTGGTTCGGTAATAGAAGCTAGTCTTGAGTGAGTAAGTTTTTTGATTTGTTATGATGATTGTAAAGTAGAAATGACAAATGTACATTGTTTTTTGTTAGTTTATAGCCCTGAGGATGTCTTAAAATAAAGATGAAACGTTGGCAAAAAGGTGATTCCGTATATTAACCCTGACCAAATTCCGAGAAGAAGAAAAAGTGTTTGTTATTAATTTGTGGTCAAGAAAACAATCCCTTATATATATATATATATAATATATATATATATACTTTTTCGTTGGAAATACGATCCAAAACGGACAAATATAGTTCAATAAAGAAACATAGAAAAATCAAAAGAACACATTTAGTCTCTAATTTACGGTTTGAACCATCTTCAGGAGAGATAAGAGAGGGAAACCAAGCGGACTGGTTCCACAAATTAACCGCACGTTAACCAATGCGCTTGGTTTCCCTCTCTTATCTCTCCTGAGGACGGTTCAAACCGAAAATCAGAGACTGTAAGTGTGTTCTTTTGATTTCTCTATGTTTCTTTGTCTATATTGAACTATATATATATCAATGATCAAACCACAATATGAAATGGGAAAATAAGACTAAGGTCTTTCAACAAGTGGTCTTCGTCAGAGTCGAAACAAAGTCCTACAGAAATAATAAATAAAGTAAGGAAGATATATATTTAGTCTTCCACAAGGCCTTAATTTTACAAAGCCTTTAAAACACTTAAAGTTTTTTAAAATTTGCAGAATTGAAACGTCTAGATATGATGATTGCGCGTGAAACACAGGTGTCTCATTGTCTAAAGGCCAAGTGAGCGTATTTAATACGAGTATAAGACGTTTCAGAGAGATGAAACAATTACCTTTTTTGTATATTTGTTAATAAATTGAACTATTCTTTAGGCATAAAGTACAGACCATTCATGTTAGTACTATAATTAAGTGGATATTATATAAAAGTAGCTAATAAACAGCTACCATTGAAAAATCTCAAGATTTCGGCAAATAACTGAAGTACATCCTAAGATCCCAAGCTTAGGATAGAAATCCCAAGATATAGGGAAAATCCCAAGGGATGATATCCCTGGTGACATTTTGTTTGTTTAATTTTATTTTAGCCAAAAATTTCGTTTTTCCTTTATAGAACTTTTAAATGTTTAATCAATTTTTGTGTTCATGTCATTATTAGAGCAATCCGTAATTGTATGGTATTTATTCATTTTGGGGTAGATAGATAAATAAAAAAAAAGCAGATATAAAAAAGAAGTTATTTTTTTCTTCTATGCGTTTCGAACACTTCGGGTTCATTGTCAGGTAAACTTCCAAAATGTCCGCCTTCAACAACTAAATTTTGGATGTTTACCTGACGATGAACACAAAGTGCTCGAAACGCGTAGAAACAAAATAACTTGTATTTTATTTGTGGAGACTTTGATTGATCCATTTACCCAGTATTTTGTGTTCATATTGTAGATGTACCTGATGTTTTTGTTTTGCTTCTTTTTTTATTGTTTAAACTGATGCCCTAGAGGTTGATAACGTCAGCCGTTTACCGGCTTTTTGTTTGATCGGTGATTCTACAGATTCTACCATTGGGAGTCTTAAATTTTGCCTAACTCAAGTGCATTTCTAGTAGGGATCTTTAACAAGTACCTGATATTGTACTGACGGCTTAACGTACTCTCCGAGGGACGACGTACTCACATTTGTTCACCTCCTACGTGAATAAGTCGTGGATCCAAGGAAAGGTCGAACCTTGGCCTACTAGCCCATAGGCGAGTACGTTAACCACTTGAGCTAACCTGGCCCCCTTACCTGATATTGTACTGACGGCTTAACGTCCTCTCCGAGGGACGACGTACTCACATTCTGTGTCACCTCACTACTGCAATTAAGTACGTGGATCCAAGGAAAGGTCGAACCTTGGCCTACTAGCCCATAGGCGAGTACGTTAACCACTTGAGCTAACCTGGCCCCCTTACCTGATGTTGTACTGACGGCTTATCGTCCTCTCCGAGGGACGACGTACTCACATTTGTTCACCTCCTACGTGAATAAGTCGTGGATCCAAGGAAAGGTCGAACCTTGGCCTACTAGCCCATAGGCGAGTACGTTAACCACTTGAGCTAACCTGGCCCCCTTACCTGATGTTGGTCATTAAGTGTTCAAAAGCCGTTGTGATGAAGATTTAATATATTTTTGCTGTGTCATGAGTCAATACCAGCCAATTTAATTAACTGTGTGTATTCCTCGTGTATTAGTCAATAGAACTGCCAAAAACACGGCAAGCGCACTATGCCAGTTTATGCAAACTGTATACCCGTATAAGTGTTTGTGTTCCTAAATACGCTTATTTTAAACATGATGAGTTAGTTTTTCCTTTTTTTTTTTGTCATAATTTCATTTCCGTTGCTGTGATTGTGTTGGAAAACTAACTAGTTGAAGAGATCTACTCAAACAAAAACGATTTCAATACTTAGTGATCATCATCAGGTTACTAATTCGTCAGTAAGGTGATGCTGACTAATTCCACTGATCTTGAATCAATCATCGTTATCTTATTGAGGAAGATGTAACCTGACGATGAACAGTAAATGTTCTAACTGTGATTAAAGCCTTAATGTTTCTTTTGCTCTTTAATGAATGTCACAGAATAGGGGCAAGGTTAGCTCAGTGGTTTAAGTACTCGCCTCTGACTGGGAGGTCCAGGGTTCGATACCCACTCTCGCCCTCGATTTATTCACACGATAGGGGAATAAATCTGAATATGTCATCCCTCGGAGAGGACGATCCCTTAACCATTACAATGTAAGTACTCGTTAACCCCCCCCCCCCAACAAGAAGTGGGCATTTCGAGTTGGGGGTTTTTGTAACCCCCCCAACACGTTTTTCAATCACTCGCTAGGGGATCGGTTTGAACAATTAAAAAAAAAAAAAGTTTCGAACGCTTAGTGATCATCGTCAGGCTGCTAATGCCTCAGTAAGGTGATGTTGATTAATCAAGGTTATCTTATTGAGGAAGATGTAGGTTAGGTTAGGTTAGGTTACTGTTGAAGATTGATTCTATAGTGGGAGTCCTAAATTTTGCCTAACTCAAGTGTATTTAGAGTAGGGATCTTTAACGAGTACCTGACATCGTACAGGCTCGGGACCGACGGTTTAACGTCCTTCTCCGAGGGACGACGCGCTCAGATGTATTCACCTCGTGCGTGAGGATCGAACCCGGTCCTATCAGTTCAGAGGCGAGCACGTAACCACCGAGCTAGCCTGGCCCCCTGAGGAAGATGTAGCTGGCGATGAGTAGTATGTGTTGTATGATTGAACCCTTAGTGTTCCTTTTCCTCTGTAATGAGGAGTAAGTGGCATATTATAACTGCGTGTTGATTCTAGTTGTTGTTTGTTGTTTTGTGTAAGGGATTGTGTTGCTTCCAGAAGACTTGGTGATGGCCGATGAAGAGATAGACCGGATTTTCAACCAAGCCACCCGGGACCACACCAGCCTGGAGTCAGGCGTCGACCTGTTGACCGACTCAGGACGAGATTCAAGCGATAGTAATGAAGTGGTGTTGAGCAGTCAGCCAGTAGCCTTACCATCGCCTTTGCCGAGTATACCGCAGTCCAGCTGGGACATCGTCCAGCTGCCAGCACCAGCCCTCTTCCAAGACGACCCGCAGGAAGTCAGAGCTGCTGTACTCTCCGAGCTCACGTCTATCATCAGTCGCCGAAGCGAAGACTCCGCCCCCATGCCAGAACCTGACCGCGTCTTCAAACCTCTATCGCTCCACTCCACCTCCACCCTTGACAACTTCTCCATATCCTCCTACTCCCAGGTATCCTTCAAAACACACCAACGCGACATTAAACTGTGTTTAATCGTTTCAAATGCGGCAATGAGAGTTTAATTTGAACCTGAAGAACTGAACGACTCCCGATAAACTTTAGTTTTGTCTATATATATATATCCTTTATTTACTTCAATATTTTTTATCAATTTATTCTCTATTAGTCCAGTTGTACCGTTGACGTTTCAACTCTTTTATTCTAACCGCTTGTTTCTTGTTCATTACTGACCTTTGGCCTTCTCTTTATATTAACCTGTACTAATCCTTTTAATCTATTAATAGCAATGACTAAGCATGAGTCATCGATTTAAATTTAACATGTCACTTGGCCAACTCCTTTTCCAGTTGAACCCTGTTAGCAGGAGGTTAGTTCGTAGGAAATTATCAGTTTTATGAAAATTTCAGGAGTTTTATAATTTTTTTTTATAAATTGCTAATTTTATCAGTTTTATAAAAATTTGTTATTAATATTTTTTTATAAATTACTAATTTTATCTGTTTTATGAAAAATTAAGAATTATATGACATTTTTTGTTATAAAGTGCTAATTTTATCAGTTTTATGAAAATTTCAGGAATTTTATAAATTGCTAATTTTATCAATTTTATGAAAATTTCAGAATTTTATGAAATTTTTTTATAAATTGCTATTTTTATCAGTTTTATAAATATTTTTGATAAATTGTTGATTTTGTCAGTTTTGTGAAAATTTCAGAATTTTATGAAATTTTTTTATAAACTGCTATTTTTATCAGTTTTATGAATTTTTTTTATAAATTGCTAATATTATCAATTTTATGAAAATTTTACAATTTAATGAAATATTTTTGATAAATTGTTGATTTTGTCAGTTTTGT